>JAVJHY012261702.1:0-24883 GCA_035593235.1 Phascolosoma agassizii | reverse complement strand
CGCTCCGTGATGGGCACTGGCCTGCGCATCCGCACCGATGCCCGGGTTGTGGCGCGGATCGACGGCAAGGCTGTCGGGCACTCTCCGGTCGACGTGCCGCTCGGCGTCGTTCTAGCAAGCACGGATCCGATCGCCATCGACTTGCTCGCGGTGCGTCTGATGGGATTCGACGAACAGAAGATCGCCAAGCTTACGGGCCCCATGCAGGACACAGGTCCGCGAATCACAGACGTAAGTTCTCCGGACGATGTGCAGGTGATCGAAATCGCCGACGGCTCCGCGACGCCCGTCGTGAAGGGGCTCGACGAAATCCAGGCTCAACACGAATTTGAGCCACATCTGGGCTGGAAGAGCCACATCGAAGATCCAGCCCGTCACGGCCCTAGCTCCGACGAACGGAGCCCCACGCCCCTCCCCAAGTGATAAGCTGCCGGGCGACCCGCTCGAGACGTCCTAGCTAAGAGGCCCCTGATTCGTAGGACCGTCCCCACCGCACTATGGAACTTTGGCGCGTTGAGCGGTGCGCAAGTCGGCGCTCGTCTTCTCAACTTCGTGCTGATCGCAAGCGTTGCGCGCGGCTTGGGGAGCGAGGGTGCGGGCGGCTACGCGACAGCGGTCTCCATCGCCTTGGTGTTCTTGCTGCTGACCGACCTAGGCCTCAGCCCGCGACTCATCCGTGAAGCCAGCGCACGGCCGGATTCCGCCCTTCGCCTCTACCAGGAAACCCTGGGCCTGAAGCTGATGTTGGTGCCTCTTGGCCTCTTGGCGATCGGGCTTGCGGGTACCTTCCTGCCGTATCCCGCCGAGGTCCGGCAGCTGGTGCTGCTGATCGGATTGGCCGCCTTGCTCCAATCGATCGGCCAGGCCAACGAAGCCTTGCTGCGCTCCCGAGAGGCCATGTCCTGGGAAGCCCTCGGCAACCTGTTGCAATCTGGGATCACCACCGGGCTTGCCATTACCTTTCTTGCGGGCGGCCTGTCCTTGATCTGGGTGGGCGTCGCCCGAGTGGTCGGTGCGGCCGCCAACCTCTTGGTGAGTGCATGGGTTCTCCGCGACGACTTCCGGCCCCGACTCCCCCGGAGTTCGACCTGGAGTGAGCTCCGCAACGCCCTCCCCTATGCGGCCACGGCGAGCATGAACCTGGCGTATGGCCAGATTGATATCCTGCTGATCTCCTTGATCGCCCCCCAGACCCTTGTGGGGGAGTATGCACTCGTTTCCCGCATCGTCTTGGTGGCGGGAACCTTCGCCTCGACCGGCGCCGCGGCACTGCTGCCCAGCATGGCGCGCACCTTTGCGACCGGTAGCTGGTCGCTTTTTCGCAACCGCGCCGGGCAGTATCTGGGCTTGGCTGCGTTGGTCGGCGCGATCAGCAGCGGGGTTCTGGCTTTGACCGGGGAGACTCTGCTGGGCTTTGCCTATGGCATCGAGTTCGCGAGCCTAAGTGAGCCTTTTGCCTTCGCAAGCGGTTACGTCCTTCTTCGATTCCTCTCAGCAACCCTCGGCATGGAGCTCACCGCCGCCGATCGGCAGAGTACGCGAGCGCGATGCGTGCTGATCGGACTCGCCGCCACGGTGGTCCTGGTCGGAATCGGAGTTCCGACCCTAGGGGTGGTCGGAGCCATTGGGGCGCTGGTTGGAAGCGAGGCCATCCTGGCGATCTGTCTGATGGTGTCGGGGCGCAGGTTCTTTGGCGGAGAAGACCCGCGCGCCGAGATGCCATCCGGCTGAGCGCTCACGCTGCGGCGAGGGACCCAACCCGGTACCCTCCGGCGCGATCCCTGGACCCCCGGGGGAATCCGATTACCGTTGCGGGACCAGTTCCAGCTCACGCTGGATGGTGCTGCTTGCCGAGAAAGAAGCCCATGAAGCAACTCGTGCAGAGCCCCAAGAGTGGCAAACTCGAGCAGGTTGAAGTCCCCACCCCCGCACTCGGTGCCGGTCAGGTCCTGATCCGAACTCACTTCTCCGTGATGTCTCCAGGCACCGAACAGATGGCGATGGACTTCGCTCGCAGGTCCATGCTCGGCAAGGCGCGGAGCCGGCCGGATCTGGTCCGCCAGGTGATGCGCAAGATGAAACACGATGGTCCCCTGCCGACCTACCAGGCGGTGAGGACTCGACTCGATTCGCCTCAGGTGCTCGGCTACTCCTGCTCGGGGATCGTGCAGGAAGTGGGCGACGACGTCGTCGGTTTCGCGGTTGGCGATCGGGTCGCCGCGGCTGGCGCGGGCTATGCCAATCATGCCGAGTGGATCGTCGCCCCGGAAAACCTGGTCGCGCGGGTCCCCGACGAACTCAGCCTCGACCGTGCGTCCTTCGCCACCTTGGGAGCGATCGCGTTACAGGGCTTGCGGGTCGGCTCGCCGACTCTAGGCGAAATCGTCGCTGTCGTGGGGCTGGGCCTGATCGGGCAGATGGTCGTGCAGTTGCTCCATGCCAATGGCTGCCGAGTGCTAGGCATCGATCTCGATCCCGTTCGGGTCAAACAGGGCCTCGACCTCGGCGCCGAATGGGGGGCTTCACCCAGCGACGACCACGATGGGTGGAAACAAATCGCAGCGGCCGGACACGGTGCGGATCTGGCCATCGTCACCGCCGCGTCGGACAGCTCGGCTCCCATCCAATTAGCGGCGGACCTCTGCCGCTTCAACGGTCGCATTTCGGTGGTAGGCGCGACCGCAATGGATCTCGATCGCCGCAGCTTCTACGAGAAAGAACTCGAGTTGCGCATGAGCATGTCCTATGGCCCGGGCCGCTACGATCGGCGCTACGAAGAGCTGGGGCTCGACTATCCGATCTCCCAGGTGCGATGGACCGAGAACCGCAATCTCCAAGCCTTCTTGAATCTGGCCGCCTCGGGCGCGCTAGATCCCTTCGGCCTCGACGTCGGCCGGGTTCCCTTCGAAGAGGCATGCGATTCCTACGAAGCCCTCGCTCGGGGCGAGCGAAAGAACCTCTGTGTGGTCTTCGAATACGACACCGAAACCCCGGCTCAGCAGACGATGGCGATGCCCGCCGCTCGGGCGCCGAAGAGCGGAGACGTGGGGATTGGCTTCGTCGGAGCCGGCAACTACGCCAAGGCGATCCTTCTCCCCGCAGTGGCCAGCTGCTCCCGGGTGACCCGCTCGACGATCGTGACGGCCACAGGCCCCTCGGCTCGGCGCACGGCAGAACGCTTCGAGTTCCCGCGCTGCGCGACCGATCCGGCCGACGCGATCGCCGCGCACGATGTCGATCTCGTGTTCATCGCGACCCAGCACGATTCCCATGCCGAACTCGCCGAGGCCGCGTTACATGCAGGCAAGGCGGTCTGGCTCGAGAAACCCGCAGCGATCGATGCTACCCAACTGGAGGCCCTTGAAGCCGCTGCGAGGCAAACCGGCGGCTTCCTTACCGTTGGCTACAACCGGCGCTACTCCGCGCACAGTCTGACCATCCGCGATCTGTTTGCACGGCGGAAGGGCCCCATGTCGATTCAATACACGGTGGCCGCTGGCGCGACGCCGGGCGGGACCTGGCTCACGGACCCGACCGTCGGCGGCGGCCGCGTGATCGGCGAGATGTGCCACTTCATCGAGCTCTGCAACTTCCTCGTCGGATCCAATCCGAACAGGGTTACGGCGGCGCGGCTGGGACGCGACCCGGAACTGGATGACTCCACCGTTTCGATGATGAGCTACCCGGACGGCTCCGTGGCCACAATCCACTACCTCGCCTCCGCCAGCGCAGAGCTTCCCAAGGAGCGCTTCGAAGTTTCTGCCGACGGGCAGACCGCCCTTTGTGACAACTTCCGCGAAACCAAGATTCCGGGTGCCAAAGGCAAGAAGACCCTGAACCAGGACAAAGGACAGCAGGCCGCCGTGCGGGACGCTGTCGAGCGGGTCCGGTCGGGAGAGCCCTCCGCCTATGTCCTCGACGATCTGCTTGCCGTGACCCATGTGACGCTTGCGATCATGGAGTCCATCCGATGCGGCGAGAGCGTGTCGCTTTCATGAACGCCGGGCTGGTCATCCCGAGGCCCGAACTCCCGCAGTGAGTTCCTTCTCGCTGCATGACGTGGTGCGTTTCAGCGTGGACGGGGCCGGCCGGCTTCCGGACTACATGCGCATGCAGTTCGCCACCTTTGCCTGTCTGGAAGACAGCGCGCCCGACTTCCAGCTCCGCATCGGCCAAGGGAACGCGCCGACCGGAGAGCCCCTTCGTCTGCGAGGTGACGGAGGCGACTATCTGCGTGCGGGTACCCAGTTCGTCATCGGTCAAGGGTCAGACTGTGTTGTGCTCGACGGGAGCTCGCCTTTTGGTGACCTCTCCGTGCTCACAGCTGATGCCGGTTTCCCGCGAATGGAGCTCAATCGGCTGCTGGAGCTTCGCTTTCGCCTTTCGATGGCGGAGGAAGGCGCTGTCCTGGTACACGCCAGTGCCGTGACTCAAGGGGACACCTGTGCCGTGTTTCCCGCTTGGAAGAGCACCGGCAAGACCGCACTATGCCTGACGCTGCTGGGCCGAGGTCGTGGTTTCCTCAGCGATGACCGGGTGTGGCTGCGCCGAGATGGCCATGTGCTCGCCTATCCTCGGTACCTGGTGATCAACGCATCGAATGCGCCAGACTTTCCAGACTTTCTCGACGCCGGCGACCGCTTTGCCCATGCCGTCCACCGCACCCTCGAATCGTCGTCGCTGCCGGCGATCGCCGCCCGGATCGCTCGACGGGTTCTGCCTCCGCCGGTGCGGTACTTCCCCGTGAACCAGCTCTTCCCCGAGGCGCCGACTCCAACCACGGCGAAGCTGCAGGGGGTCTTCTTCGTGGTTCGCGCGGCTGCCCCATCCGATTCCGCCCTGTCGGGAACCGATCGGGAGTCCGGTGGGGTCTGGGAGGAGCTCAGCCGGTCGCAGATGTCCGAGCTGATTCAGGCCGTTGGCGACTTCGAATGGAATGCTGAGCTGATCGCGATGGCCGCCGCCCACGACGTTCTTTTTCCGGAGGGTCCGAGCTGGAGAAGGGAACTCGACACCCTGATAAGCACTGAGGGCGAGGTGCTAGGCGAGTCCCTGGCGGCGGCGGATTGCGCGCAGCTCCACCTATCGACGTCAAAAGGTAGAGTGGACTGGCCCAGTGCCGCCGATGTCGTAGAAGCGCGGACGACGAGTGGCTGACCTTGGCGACCAGGGAAGGCGTGCAGGCGATGACACAGCCTCGGGGCTGGCCTCGGGGGGAATCGTCGCGATCTGCGGCCCGGACGGGGTCGGCAAGTCGACCTTGGTCCGTGAGCTCCAAGCCCTCGTGCCCGACCAGCGCGCGACAGTGATGTACGGAGGCAAGAAGGCGAACCATCACCTGCCGACCACTTCCCTGGCGCTGTTCATCCTCGAGTCGATGCGCCGGATTCCTTATGTGCGAGCGCTGGCCCGAAGCTTTCAGGCTCTCGTCTTCCAGCCTCTCGAATACCTAGAAAACCTGGTCCGATGGCGCGCAGCTCAAAGGGCGTCCAGCCGAGGCAAGCTAGTCCTCTTCGACCGGTTCGTGGTCGATCGAATGTGGCGTCACCATGTGGCGCCCAAGGGTCGGCAGTGGGTCAGAGTCAATCCAGGCGACCGCTTCTTCCACTGGCTCTACGACCGCAACTTTCCTTGCCCCGACGCCTACCTGTTCCTCGCACCCTCTCCGGAGCTCATGTTCCAACGAGCTCCGGACGAATACAACTCCCTCGATCACGCAGCCTGCGTCGGAAGCGCGTACGCTGCTCTCGCCCGCCACCTCGCCAAGTCGGGGAGGGTCGTCCATCAACTTGAGTTCTCTCCCGGGGATACGCCCGCCCGAATTGCCGAACGGGCGTGGAACAACTTGCGGAGCTGACGATTCAACTGGCTCTATCTAGGCTCGCGAGCATCTTGATTCGCCGGAATCGGGGCCTAATCTTGTTCGGAGCCATGAACCTCCACGGCAACAGCAGCCAAGATTTTCACGAATGGATGCTCGCCCGTCGCCAGGACCCTCCGCGCGTCACGGCGAGAAGCAGTCCGTCCGACGCGCGCCAGCAGCCGCCAGAATTTCGAAGCCTGGTCTTCGTCGGGGGTTCCGTCGCGGGCCTCCATATCGAGCCGGGAGGATCCGGGACCCCGTGAAAGCTCGTCTGCTCTTCGTCAATCACACGCTGGACTTTCGGGCTGGTGGAGCAGAGGTCGTCCTGCGCGATCTGATGGAAGGCCTCGACCGCGAACGGTTTCACGTCGAACTCGCGGTGCCGACGCAACCGAGCGAATTTCTGACCCCTTTCTCGGAGATTACAGACCGCGTCGAGATTCTGCCGTCCGGAGAGTTCGGCGAGACTGGGCGCCGCGGCCGGAGCCTTCAGGTGGGTGCCAGCCTGTTGCGGCTCATCCTCGTCTTTGCCATCAGGCTCCGGCGGCTTCGGCCCGACCTCATCTACGTAAACTCGATCTTCGCACTGCACTTTGCGCTGCTGCCGGCTCGGTGTCTGGGCATTCCCGTGGTCTACCACGAACATAGTCTCGTGAGTCAACGAAGGGATTCTCTCTGGCACATAGCTTTTCCCTTTCTCGTACGTCGAGCGACGCTCGTCATTGCCATTGCTGAAGCGGTACGAGAGGAGCTCTTGGCGCTGGGCTTGGAACCCGGGTTGGTGGTCACGATCCACAACGGAATTCGCTGCGACCGGGATTCAAGCCCCCCCGACCAACCTCTGCCCACAAGTCTCGCGGCGGGCGGTTTCATCGTCGGGCAGGTCGCGAACCTGCACTCGTGGAAGGGACAGGACACCCTCATTCGCGCGTTGGGCATCCTGCGGGCAGACGTTCCAGAAGCCCGCGTCGTGTTGCTCGGAGGCAGCCCGAATCCGGTCTACCGAGATGAGCTTCTCACCCTGACTCGCGAGCTTGGCGTCGAAGACGTAGTGGAGTTTGCGGGCTTCCGAGCAGATGCCGACCGACTCCTACCCCGTTTTTCTTGCATTGTGGTCGCGTCGAAGGCAGAACCTTTCGGACTCGCGCTCCTGGAGGCCATGCGCGCGGGCGTTCCCGTCGTGGGCGCAGCAGCGGGAGGCGTGGTCGAGATCGTGCGGGATGGGGAAAACGGCCTGCACTTTCCCCCTGGCGACGCAGCGGCTCTCGCAGACCACCTGCACCGGCTCGCCACCGACCCGGCGCTCCGAGAACAACTGATCGACCGGGGCCATCGGACGGTCCTCGAAGACTTCTCGGTGGCCTCCCAACTCACGAGCGTGGAAGCCGCCCTGATGGGCCTTCTGCCCCAGTCCAACTAAGGCGGGCGTTCGGTTGCTCGCGCGTTGGCGCGAGGAGCCGACACCGATCTCTTCGGGTGTCTACGGCAACTCGATAAGCTTGATCCAGTCGGAAACGCTAGTGGTGATGTCGCCAGACGGTTCAGCCACGAAGCTTCTTCATGTCCTTCTCCCAACAGAGATCTCCTGGGTACCGTCCCTCCAAGGCAGTACACGCGTCATCACTCACGAAGTTGGAGCCCATGATCCCCTTGTCGGTCGTATCCGTGAATGACCCAGGCGGCCTGACGGTCCGAAGCTGGATGGCGCTGGCAAGCCCAAGATTCCGGCCCAGTCTCAAGGTTAGGTTTTCCGCCTGACCGTCAGGCGGAAAACCTAACCCCACGGCTGGTAGCGGCTCGTTGGGCTGGCCACAGCCACAGATCTCCTCCCATGGCTCGACGGGCGCCAGTGCTGATCCCTAAAACGGAATCGTCCGCAACCGGGCGAGGCGATTCGCGTAACGCGCGGAGCCCGGTTCTCGCTTCCTGGTTGCTGACCGATCCCCAATCCGCGCGAGGAACGGGGGGACCTCCGGGAGAAGGTGGACCAACCGTTGCGGTCTGCAGTCTTCGAGCCCGCGCGATAGAAGGGGCGGGCTTGGTCCAACTAGCGGTTCATGCCCCTCCAGGAACATTCCGTTGGGGTCAGCAGATCGGCAACCCGCTCTGTGGATCCCGCGTCTTGGTAGGTATGAATTCTATCCCTTAAGGCCCTTCGAGCATCGACATGAGAGTCTACCCCCTCGACGATCTTGACCAGCTCCTCCGAGAACTCGGCGAACGAACTGACGGCTCTGCCCGGAAGCCACTCAAAGTAGTCGTATAGGAAACCACTCTGCGTAGCGAACTCTGCGTAGTCGTACGGCACGAAAATGAGGGGGCGATCGAGAAGGAGGAAATCGTGATAGAGCGCGGAGTAGTCACAGACGAGCGCATCCACGAACGGCAGAAATGAGTTCACATCATGAAACTCTTTGTGAGTCGCGAAGCGAACCCAGGGCGACACGGTGAGTTGGTCCAAGAACTCCCGGACCTCCGGGTAGACGAGATCACCGCGATGCGGTCGCAGGAGAAACAGGAGGCGCTCTGACTCGCAAGACTCGTGGAGAGCGCCAATGTCGAGATCCTCGAAGGGGAAGAATCGAGTTGGATTTCGGCCGTGACGCCACGTAGGCGCGTACAGAACTGTCTTCGCAGGCTGAACCCCGGAAAGGAACTGCTTCCAAGCCAGAGTGTGATCCGATGGAGCTGAGACCAGCACATCGTTGCGCGGGTAGCCAGTTACCACATGTTTCTCGCGACCTATCCGCAAGCACTCCTCTTGGACATCGGAGATGAATTCAGATGTGGATATCGCCACGCGCGTAAGCCCCCCCTCCTTTTTCTTGGCCCGAGCCTCGCGCTCCGAAATTTTGTGGGCGAGGCGAGCGAATCGGACCCGCTTGACTGATCGACCATGGCGAAGAGCGATCAGCGCCAAGGAACTCGGCACGATCGCTGGGTCCACAGCGAGATCCAATAGCCCGTCGGAAAACAACGCGGTTTCTGCCCGAGCTAAGGCAGACAGTCCGGCTGCCGATGATGCACGTGCGACGGGCAACCCTGCCTCCTGCAAGCGACGTACGACTTCGGGGCTATGTGTAAGCCAGAGTGGCTTCAGGTCCGCCCGGTTTTCAACAACCCATTCGAAGACATAGCGAGGATTGTCTCCGTACCAGTCTCCGCTCATGGCACCAAAAAGCACCAGTTCTGGCCGCCGAGGGGAGACCCATCCCAGCACGCGAACGAACACGAACTGGAAATGGCGCCGAATTCTCGTGATCACCTTCCGAATGAGCTCGATCAAACCGTCAACTCATTCGATCAGATACGTCACGTAGCTAGCGGCAGCGGGTCGGTTTCTGAGAGCGGAGTCGACGCGCAAGAGGACACGAAGCATCAGTTTTCCAACAAGAGGAACGCTCAGCAGTGGCTGAGAAGTCCTCCTGATCAATGTGCGAAGCGTCTGCACTGTCACTCTTGAGTCAGAGAAGGACGCCGTGAGGAACTTCATCATCGATGGGATCGAATGCGGGGAATAGTACAGAGGACTTTCCGGTTCGGCTCGGGCTGCCCCAAAGATCCCCTTGACCCACCTTCCGACTGCTACGAAGGAGGCGTAGAAGCGTCGTTCAGGGCTCCTTGGATTGACGTAGAAGATCAGTCCTCGACTGCTGGGGCTGAGGACGCGTGCGATTTCCGAGATGGCTTTAGGCTGAAGATCTCGATCAATGTGATAGAGGGTATGTGAAGCAATGACCTGATTGACCACCGAGTCCCTCAACGGAATCTTGAGGATCGATCCACAGATGCAGATCGCACGGTCTCCGAGAACCTGCTTGGCCTCAAGTAGGCCCTCCAAGGACAGGTCCAGACACACATGCCGGGAGCTGCTGATGCCGAAATCCACTCGAGGTTGGGCCCCGCAACCAACGTCGAGAAAGAACTCACTTGGAGACTCCTTCAAGAATGGCAAGAAAAAATCTTCGTTGTTCTTGATGTACTGCTGGCCGTGATCTGAGAGATCCTCATGGCTCTCTCGCGCCTTCAGCGACCCTCGGTCGCTCTTTTCCCATCCGGAGGCATAGAATTCTCTCACGAGGTTGGACACCGCGTCGGCATCGGGATCGAGCAAGACGGGAATACCCTGAACGATCGGATACGTCGCCGAGCACTTTTCGCAGCGCAAGAGAGACTCGTCTCCAGGGTCCTGTCCCAAAGACGATTGACATCGTACACAGCTCACGATTCGGAGGAGATCCTCGCTCTGATTGCCCAAATGTACCTCTACTCGTTGCTGCCATATTGCGATCGGATCACCGACTAGTAGCCGTTTCGCTCATTATCCTATCGCGAGCCTTTCTGTCAACACGAGTCCCTCGGAGGAGTCCGCTCAGCTAGTCGCCCACCTGGACTGAGGTGGCGCTTCAACCACCGGGGCGTATCTGGCGAAAGGCGATGAGGAGACGGGTACGGATCTCTTCAAGATCATCTCTTCGAGGAACCAGAAATTCGGCCGGCCGAACCTGCGTATGGCGCATAAAGACCACGGAGATCAGGAACGCTTCCAACCCATATGAGGCAAGACTTGCCCCCGCCGCGCCGAGGATCCCGTATTGGGTTATCCAGATGAGGTTCAGCAGCACATTGACCAAGACCGAGATCAATTGCGTCACGATATTGGCCTGCTGTCTGTCCACGGCCGTGAAATAGCGCGAGAGCACCTTGTAGATGGCGATCAACACGATCGCTGGCAGCAGGAGCAGGAGCGGCGCCACCGACGGGCGATAGCTCTCGCCATAGATGAGCGGCACGAGAATCGGTGCGACCAACGCAAAGGACGATGCCGTCAGCACCACCCCGAGCACGGACTGGCGTGTGATCCGAGAGACGAAGTGCGCGCCCTCGGTCGGTCCCAGCTCCGAGAGCTGCGGGTAGGCGGCGCTACCGATCGATTCTGGAATGATCATCATTTGCTGCACGAGGCCAACCGCGATGGCGTAGAACGCGACCAGCTTCGTGTCCTGCAAGAAGAAGGCGATCATGAAGATGTCGATCCGCTGATGAAGTTGGCCCGAGAGCGCCTGCAGGTAGCTCTTCATGCCGAAGATCAGGCTGTCGCGAATCTCGCCCCACTCGAAACGCAGCGAGAACCCGGTGCTTCGGATGACCGCGGTCCCGTAGCCGAACACGCAGAGGGCCTGGATGCCCAGAGAGGCGACCATCACCCTGTAGAGCGAACCCTCCTGCATCACGAGGACGAAGCTCAGCACGCCCAGGGTCCCCAGGTTGAGGATTAGTTTGTAGGCATTCTGGATGATGAAGCGATCGATTCCGCGCGACACACTTCCGAGCAGCAACGCCAGGAGCTGCATCGGGATCATCGCCACGGCCAAGAAGAAGAGCCTCGCAGGCGTCTCGCCGAGGAAGCGATCCGTCAGTTCGGCCTGCAGAGCGACGCAGAGCGCGACGGTGACCGCCGAGATCACCAGAACGAACAACATACCCGTCGCAGCAACCTGGGCTGGCAACACCTTGGTTCGCCGCAGCCGGTACACCGTCGCCGTCGGCCAGCCCAACTGCGAGAAGAGCACCGCAACCCCGGCGAAGGTCGTGAGCAGGGCATAGGTGCCGCGATCTTCGACGGAGAGAAAACGTGCGAGCAACACGCTAGTTGCAAAGGCGAGAGGGATGCTCACCACCGAGGTGAGCAGGAGCCCCGCCACGTTTCGAGCGAAGCTCATCGGCTCTCGGCGCTCAGCGAGACCTTGATCCGCGAGACGCGGCTACTTCGTCGCAACTACGTACAGGTGAGAGAAGTCGGCTTCGGAGGAAGCATCGATGTCAGCCTTTGGAATCAGCGGTGCGAGCATCTGAAGCACGGCAAAGACCGGCCGGTAGAAAGATCGCGGCTTGTCGATCCGGCCATCCCGCTTGCAGACCTGGACCTTGAACCCTGCGAGTTCCAGGATGCCAAGCACATCAGCCCGGGAGTAGATCCGGATGTGACCCATGTGACCCACCGTCTCCAGCTTGGAGAACTCGGCCACGATATCTCCTTGGTAATCCTTGCCCAGCAGGAACTCGAGGCGCTGACTTCGCTTGATGTTGGGCACCGAGAGGACGATGCTGCCGCCTGGCTTGAGCACCCGGTGCGCCTCCCGAATCGCGCCAATCGGGTTGATCCGCAGGTGCTCCAGTACCTCAGTGAAGATCACGTGATCGAAAGAGCCGTCTTCGTGGGGGAGCGGTCCGGTCTCGACGTCGATTTCGGCGATCGGAATGTCGTAGTGGGCCGAGAGATCACTCATGCGGGACGGGTCAAAATCGACACATTCGAGGTCGTAGCCGCGCTCCTTGAGCAGAACCGACATGACGCCTGGGAAGGCTCCGACCTCGAGGACCCGAGTCGAGGCTCCTGCCGGCGGGAGAAGTGCCAAGGTCGTCTCACAGCGGCCCACATCTCTCCGCGCGTACTTCTCGAAGTAGGCCCGGAAACGCTCCGGAAGCAAAGCGACATCCGCGAGCAGGCGACGCTGAAAATCGGCTGCGTCGAAGGGCCCGGCGGCCGGTTCAGTCTTCGGTTGTGAAGCCGTGGATTGGGTCATGGGCGTAGTATTCCCGATCGCGGTGGAGGATCCAGTAGCCCTCATCGGCAGCCGGAAGCGCCATCTCAAGAACCGGCAACCGAGACGCAGGTTGCGAGGATCGCCGGGATTCGCGAAAAGCCATTGGGGGATGGGCACTGGAGGGCTCCAGTGACCGCTATTCACCCGAGGTCGTCATGTCGAGTAGTTTGTTCCGCTTCCTTCACCGCTGCGCCGAGGCCGCACTCGAGGAGCAGCGCCCCGACGGTTCGATGCCCGGGGGCTGCAATGGCCCATGGGACGATCCGGAAACCCCGGTTCGCAATACCGGGCATTGGCTGATCACGTTCCTTCGCGTGTACGAGACCAGCGGTGAGGTGCGCTTCCAGGAGGCCGCCGAGCGTGCCGCCGGCTACCTCCTCTCCGACGCGAGCCGGCCCATGGGTGCCAGCTTCTTCCAGCGGACCAACCCGAATCGAGACTTCTGCAACGGGGTGATCGGGGCGGCATGGACCATCGAAGCGCTCGCGGCCGCGGGCCAGGGCTTGGGAATGGAGTCAGCGCTCCGCTGCGCAGAGGAGGTCTTCCTCCTCCATCCCTACCTCGAGGACGAGGGAATCTGGCGCATCGTCAACGTCGACGGAAGCTATGCCGCTGTCGACCCTACCTTCAATCACCAATTGTGGTTCGCTGCAAGCGGCGCACTGATCGCCCATCAAACCGGCAATGAAACGATTCGCGAGCGAGTGCGCGGATTCATGGATCACCTCGATTGGAGCTTCCAGGTTCGCCGCGACGGCGCCGTAGTCCACGGCATGCGCTTTCGCAGCTTGCCGCGCCGGGCCTACCAGGAGTTCGGAATCCGTCGGCAAGGCCGCGCCTACTGGAAGGCCCAGGTCCCCAAGGAGATCGGCTACCACGCCTTCAACCTGATGGGCTTCGGTCTTCTCTTGACGGACACGGCGGATCACTCTTTCTGGCGCACGGATGATTTCAAACGGGCGGTGGCCCTCGTCGGACGCGACGAATACCGGGAGCAACTGGAAACCAGTCCCTATGGCTATCCCTACAATCCGCCGGGCTTCGAGGTGCCTGTCGCCATCCAGACCTTTCCGGATGGCTTGGACCCGAGGACCCGCGCAGAGTCGAACCTCTCGGCATGGGTCAGCCGCCAGCTTCATCGAACCTGGTCCGCGGAAACCACGCAGCTGGGACGAGATGTGCCCGACGCCATCACCCTGACCGCCCGCCTGTACGAGGCCGCGCGCTTGCCGGACCTCCCCCTGGACCCACCCGCGGATGCTTGAAGTGCAGCGGGTGTTGATCATCTCCTACTTCTTCGCCCCGATCGGAGGCGTCGCGACCGAACGCTGTCGCAAGTTCGTGAAATACCTCCCCGACTTCGGGTGGGAACCCGTGGTCCTTTGTCAGGCTCTCGAAAAGGTCAGGCGCATCCGACCGCATGAAATCGACGGGCACACACTCGAGGAGTTGCCCGCCCAAGTCGAAATCGTCCGGATCGACGGGCCAGTGCTGCGCATGTTCTACGCTCCGAGCTTCCCTCCCCTCATGGCCGACCGCAGCAGTCGCCCGCCATCGACGGCGCGTCGCTGGCTCGGCAGGCTCGCCAAAGTGCTGGTGTCGCCCGACCCTTTCGTGCTCTGGGTACCGGGGGCCTTCGTCGGTGGCTTGCGGCTCCTCTGGAAGCGGGATTGCGAGATTATTTTCGCAACCGGGCCCGCTTTCAGCGCTTTTCCATTGGCGGCTCTACTCAGCGTCGTGAAACGACGACCCCTTGTGCTCGACTACAGGGATCCGTGGGGAGAAAACGGAGCGCTATTCGGGGATCGCCTCGTCGAGCAGCGAGTGAACCGTTTCATGGAGCGGCTCTGTCTCAAGCGAAGCAGTCGAGTGGTCTTCGCGACCGACGGGTTCCGCCGACTCTACGCGGAGGAGCACCCGGACCTGGCCGAGCGCTTCTGCGTCATCCAGAACGGCTATGACCGGGAGCCGATCGCCCCTCGCGCAGCGCGAGCCGAAGGCGAAGGGCCGTTCCGGATTGGCTATGCCGGCAAGATGTTTGGCGATCAGTATCCGATGGCGGCCTTCTTCCGAGCCGTGGCCAACGTCATCGCGCGACGGGGACGGGATGCGTTGCGCTTGGAGATGGCTGGGAGGATCGATCCGGTGAACGAGGCCCTGCTCGAGGAGCTGGGCCTTGCCGATGTGGTGGAGCTTCGAGGCTCGTTGGCCAGAGCCGAAGTCGACTCACTCCAGCAGCGCAGCGATGCGCTTCTGCTCGTCATCGGAGACACCCATCCCTTTCTCTACGGGTTGGAGTCGGCCAAGCTCTTCGAATACCTGCCCCTCCGTCGCCCGATCTTGGGATTGGTTCCGCAGGGCGGTGCCGCATGGAACTTCCTAGAGAGCGAGGGCCTCGGGCCCCTCGCGCCTCCTCGAGAAACCCAGGCCATCGAAGCCGCGCTCGACGAGCTGTTAGGCGGATCCCGAGGGCCCTCTATTCCCCTACCGCCGCTCTCGCTTCACCGTCGTGAGCTGACGCGAAAGCTCTCTGACCTCCTGCGCGAAACAGCCGAGAAACCCGATCAGGCTCGGAGTACGTAGATCACCAGTCCCAAGGCACCGAGTGCGCCGTAGACCAAGCTGTTCAACAGAAAATTGGAGCGCAGTCCCAGCCCCCCTGCTGCCAAGATCATGAGCATGGGAGAGACCGTCTCCCGGTAGCGCAAGGTCCCGACGTGGATGATGGACAGCAACAACAGAAACGCAGCTGGAAAAACCAGAACGGGGAGATACAAACGCCAATCGGTTCTGCGCACGAGGCTCCAGGCGCCGTGAATTGTCTGAGGCAGTAGGGCCAGTCCGAATAGGTTTGCCCAGGACATCAGGATGGTGGGGATCGTCTCGATGAAATACGGGGGGAAGGGCATGATGACAAAGAGCACGAAGGCCATAGGCGCCTTGTAGAGCTCCCAGACCGAAGTGATCCGTGCATAGCGGAGCAATCCTCCCACCTGGGAAAAGGCCCCGCTCCTCTCGAACTTTGCTTGAAGGCGGCTGACGTCTCCTTCGAGGCTGGCATCTGGATCCCCGGTCACCAGGATCTGGAAAGCCACGACCGCCAGGGTTGTCACTCCAGCCATACCGAATCCGAGGAACAAGTTCCGTTGGCTGATCAGGAAAGACACGACCACCACTCCTAGGAATGGCATGACGAAGCCGCTGCGGAAGTAGCGCATGCTGACCAGACCGAGCGCCAGGAAGACCAGGTGCCCGACGAGGCGCTTCTCCTGACGGAAGATGCAAAACGCGTGATAGAAGACGAGCATCGCGATGAATTGGATGAAGGGTTCTTTGCGATGATTGATCGTGTGCAAGAGCGTGAACGGGATGATGGCGACCAGAACGGCGGCAACACGGGCCGCCCTTTCATCGAAGGCCATCCGCGCAACGCGGTAGACGTAGAGCAGCGTCATGCAGCCCACAGCGACATTCATGAAACGCGGAACCAGAACGTTGGGCCCGAAGATCCAATAAACGACGGCGCCGATGAATCCGTAACCTGGATCCTTCATGGACCAGCCGAAACCTTCCCACGGCCGATTCAGGGCGATGTCCTGGGACATCTTGACCGAGGCCAGGTGGTATTTGACGCTGTCAAAGAAGGCGAAGCCCTCGAGGCCCACGGAAATGAGGAATTGGTAGTAGAGGGGGACCAACAACACCTTGATGACGAACGAGACGGTGGCGAGGGGAAGCAGAAACTTCCGCTCTTCCTCCGACCTTCCCACATAGAAGACCGCCACCAGCCCGTAGAACAGGGCGCAGGCCAGGAGCGAGCTCACCCATGAGGTCTCGACGGTCAAGCGATGTCGCCTCTCAACTTATTCCGGGCGTACCCAGTGGGGTCCGGGACCGGCGGAATCAGCGCCACGAGGCGCTCGCCTCCTGGTCATTCGCCCGTCCTCCCGCCCATCTTTAGCCGGCATCAGTGGACTCTGCCCGCGGCGGGGGCTGG
The DNA here is from genome assembly GCA_035593235.1 of Phascolosoma agassizii. Taxonomy (NCBI): domain Eukaryota; kingdom Metazoa; phylum Annelida; class Sipuncula; order Phascolosomatiformes; family Phascolosomatidae; genus Phascolosoma; species Phascolosoma agassizii. The sequence goes on along the minus strand of JAVJHY012261702.1, from coordinate 8,415 downwards.
ATCGTGCCAGTCGCCTGGCGGCTCGCGATCGGCTCTGTAGCCAGGAAACTCCAGGACAACGGGTCCTCACCCACTTGAATCGGAATCTGCCAACGCGCCACTCCGCCCTTGATCACCCGCGACCTGGCCGCTCGAGGCAGGGGCGTCGATGCGGCGCCGGTTCGACGTTCGAGCTGCACGGGGTACCCGTCGACGACTGCCCGCCCCTGTTCGTCGACGGCACGAACGGTCACTACGACTCGATTGGGCTTGCCAACCAACGCCATCTCCAGGGATGCGGCGGGGCGCGCAGCCCCCACAAGGACGACAGAGTCGCGACCCGGGACCATCTTCTGGAACTCGATCCCCCCGGAGGGGGCCCCGGAGACCCATGGGGTCACCGTTACGTCCCTTCCGGTTCGCAGGTCCCTCCAGCGGAGGGGCCCCTCTCCCAGCGAGGCTCGGGCTTTGATCGACTTCGGCGTCTTCTCATGGTTGAGCAGGATCCAGTAGTAGAGGCCGTCCCGACCGAGGAGGCGGGCCTCGGTAAAGGGTCCCGCCGTATGACTCATGGGGCGGATTCCGGCGTCCGCCAACTGACGATGCCACTCGCGACCCGCGCGTTTCGAGGGCCGAGCGGGGGTGCAGCGAAGCTTCCGGCTGATGTCGTGGATTCGGCCTGTCGAACGCGCGGACGCCCAGGGTCGTGCCCGTGGCGATCCTCGCTCATCGATGCTGGCTGCCCCCTCCTCGACGAAAAGATGCCCGCCGTTCGCCACGAACGCCGACAACTCCGAGACCGTGACATCCGTCATCCGCGGTGCTGCACTCAGGACGAGGCCTTGCAGGTTTGCCGGCGGATCTGCCAGCTGGCCCTCGAGCAAGTAGTCCACCTCCTCGAAGCCGACCACCAGATCCGAGAATCGCGCCGAGACGCAGGCCTCATGAATCTTGGCCTCCTGGTCGTCGCCCGTCGTGCGCGTCGTCCAAGATGCCAGCACCGCGACCGGTGCTGGGCGCCGAGCAGCAGCCGCCAGCCAGGGGCCGATCCTGTGCGCCTCCTTGTGAAGCGGTCCGAGATTGGCGAGAGCCTCGCCCGTCGGCAAACCAAAGTATGCGAGCCCGGTGGCGCCATGAGCTAGCGCAGTCCAAGCGGTATCACTCCACGCATTGACTTCGAAGCCCTCGACGCCCTTGGCGGTCAAGGGTTGTCCGAGGGCGTATACGTAGAGGCCGCGGCCCGGGTCGATGCGGTGGTTCATGGCACCGAAGATCTCAGCCGCAGAATCAACGACGGAAATCCAGCCTGCCTGAGGGCTGGAGGAGTAGTTGTAACCGTAGCCGGGGCCGAGAAGCTCATCGATAGCAGACGCCATCTCGGGAACCTGGAGAGAGTATTTGGCTCGCCGCCTCCAATAGGAGCCCGGCCAATAGCCGGACTGCCTAACGCCCGGGAACTTCGCATGGCCGACCTCGCGATAGCGCTGCATCGTCTCGCCGGTCAGCCGTGAGCGGATTTCTTCGTGTCGGAACCACTCGGGCTCGCCGAGCTTCTCGGTTCCCGTCAGGCCCTCCGCTCGCACAGCCTGCCGCAGAGTCGGCCCTTGCAGATCCGCGTCGCGCAGTTCTTCGATCATTTGCACGGCGCGCAGCCCCGGCAGGTTCTGCACCTGCTCGAAACCGTCGAAGATGCGGCCCATCCCCTCCCGAAAAGCCGGATCGTGGATGTCCCAACCCACGTCCTTGCCAGTGTGGTCCCGGGCGATGGCCGGGCGCTTCCCGCCGTAGCGCCAGCGGGGAAAGCCACTTCGGTAGCGGGTCGTGCTGTAGTAGACGATCTCGAGTTTCGCAGCGACCAACTCGAACATCGTGCGGAGGCCGTTCTTGGGGCGCTTCTTCAAGGCCGGATAGACGACACTTGTTACACCGGCTGCCTCAAGTTCTCGCCCGCGGCGGTAAGCTTCGTGTTTCGCCGGCCCGAGCGGGTAAGGCCCCTGGCCCAGTTGAAAATATCGAATGTCAAAGTGACTCGGGTCCGCGGCGATCCCGACCCGAATTCGGGTCGTACGCTCCCGTCGTCCATGCCGAACTCGTGCCTTGTAGACTCCGGGACGCAGCTCCGCCGGAATACGAACTTTGCCTTCGGCATCGAGGTCCGCGCTGAAGTGCGTGTTGCCTGCGGGCCCTTCTAAGCTGACGTGTCCCGTGTCTCCGCGAAGGATCTCGCCAAACCAGTTCGCCGGCCGCGCCAAACTGCCGGCTCGCAACGCCGGCAGGGCAACCTCTTCTGGGACAACCACCTGTGCGACATGAGTCGTCCCCAAAGCCTCGCTCGTGAATCGCAGCAGGAGGTCCGACCAAGCGCGAGTGGTAAAGAACGTCGGCCGTGTCTTCCCATCGTTGTGCAGGTGGGCCTGATCTCCACTCAAGAGCTGAAGGACCTCGCCCTTGCCGTGCCGGGCACGCACCGCGAACGGCTCTCCCCCGGCCCAGATCACCGTCTCTCCGTCGACCCGGGTCACCGGATGCAAATGTTCAACCATATGGCCGCTCGGCACGGTGCCCGAGAGAGGCCGCGGGATCCGTTTCTTGAATTCTCTGTGGTCGGGATCCTTGCTCGGCTTCGCGGGGAGGATTCTGGCGAGGGCTGTGCCCCCGTATCCCTCTTGGCCTGGCCACCCACCCATGATCAGCAGCCGGCCTCCCTCCGCGACCCAAGTGGGTAGCTCTTCGATCAGCGGCCGCCCCTGGTCCGTCATCACCCTCTCAAGGCCAGCCCGAGGCGCGTTCTCCAAGATCACGAGCCGGCTAACGCGTAGCTTGACCGGTCGCGTGTCCCCGAGCATCCTGTGCCAGGAACGAGGCTTTTTCGGAGACCCCGCGAGGAAGACCCGCTGCACCGGAATGGGTGGGGCAGCGGATAGAAGAATCTCATCAATGCGATCGGTTCGGTCGATAAAGGGGCTGACTACGACCACGGGTTCGGCCAGGCTGGACGAACCGAAGATGAGTAGAATCGCCACGATACAACGGAACTTGCCAGCGGACACGGGTTTCGAGGTTATCTGAAGACCGCAGGCACACCAGCCATCGCGGAACTGTGCGGATATCACAGAGTCCCGATTCGGGCCCATCTCGGTCCCTGTGGGTAGGCAGGGGCGGGGCGCCTGCGGAAGGGAAGCTAGACTTTCTGACCCCCTTTCGGCCTTTCGGCCCTAGGGTCCCCAAGAGGAGCTCATGCAACCTTCGCTCACGATCTTCATCGACGGCCTGCCCTTCGACCAGCTCGACAACATGCCGTTCGCGCGAACGCTCCCGTCCCGTGCGCGGTTGGTTCCGATCTTGGGCTACAGCGTCAACTGCCAGACTGAGCTCTTCACCGGCAAGAGCCCCGACGAACTGGGATTCTGGTGTGAGTGGAGCTTCGATCCCAAGGGCTCCCCTTTCCGCTGGCTGGATCTGCCCTTCCGCATGCTGGCTCCGCTGGAGCGGGTCTACTTGGCGAAGCGGGTCGTCCACAAGGTGCTCGACAAGTTCTCACCGGTCGATTCGACCAAGAATATTCCATTTCGGTACCTGTCGATGTTCGACGAGAGCGGACACTCCGTATTCTCACCTGACTTCCGCGAGGAGTCGCTCCTCAACCACCCGGACATGACGGCCTTCTTCTTTCACCAGTTCCCACCTGGTGACGACCAGGATGAGGCCACCTTCCAGGGAACCCTCGACTACATCCAAGAGAGTGAGCGGCCCGGTTCCGTGATGCTCACGTTGGTCAAGATCGATCACTGCTCCCATTGGGAGGGTGTCGGTTCGGAGCCCTACAACAAGCTCTTGGCGGACAACGACCGCTACATCCGCGAACTCACGGAGGCCTTTCTGGCCAAGGAACCGGACGGTGTCGTCAACGTCGTGTCAGACCACGGCATGACGAACATCGAGCAGACGATCGAGATCGACTTGGAAGGCAACTTCGGTAGCCCTGCCAAAGACCGCTACGGCTACTTCAGCGAAGCGACGATCTTTCGGGTGTGGGTCGCGGATCCGGACCTCCGCGAAGACATGCGCACCTATCTGAACGGCATCGATGGGCTCGAGGAGCTCTCGAAGGAGGATCGTGAACGCTTCGGCATCACGCGCCAGGAGTTTGGCGACTTGATCTACTACACGCCCGTGGGCGTGCAGATCGTTCCGAGCTTCTGGGGACCGAAGCCCTCTGTCGGGATGCACGGCCACTATCCGGAGCATCCGGGACAGCACGGAATCTGCCTGGCCTCGAAGCCGGGCGTATTCGAGGGATCGGTGGTGGCTAAGGACTTCTACCGAGTTCTTTCGGATCAGCTCGGCGCTTGAGTTCATCCGCGGCCGCGCGCCTCTGCGAGGCCTTCGATTACCCCGACTCGCTCCGTGTCCTGCTCGACCAGGTCGTCGCAGCGGCGTCTGAGCACCTGGGATCGGTGCGCGGAATCGTCCTGAGCCCATCCATCTCGACGGGAGACTTCCTGTGGAGACGCTGCCCGGACGGGGAGCTGTTGCTCTCGGATGTGGACGGCTTCGTCTTCGCCGACGCGACGGCAACAGGTCGGCAGGCCTTCGCGAGAGAACTAGACCGGCTGGCGAAGGAGCACGGCGGGCCCCTGTTCAAGCTCGATTTTTCGGTGACCCCGAGCCCAGCCCTGAAGCGGCTGCCCGCTTCGTTCCAGATGGCGGAAACTGCCATCGCAGGCTTCGAGCTCTTTGGCGGCGAACTGTTGACCCGCTTCCCTCGAGATTTCGACCCGCGGGTCTCACGTCAAGCGTTCTTGCTCAACTTCTACAAGCCGCTTCGCTTCCAGCAGCCTGGACCTGACGACTCCCCCGATTCTCCCGCCTCGGGCTATGCGCAATCGGCGGCTCGCCTGCTCCTCGACATCCCCTTACTTGCGACTTCGGAGCGGGGAGAGTGCCGGGCGGGCCACGGCGCCCGTGGGCGCTGGTTTCTCGAGCAACGTCCCGAGCCCCTCGGTGCAGACCCCCTCTTGAACGAAGCAGTGGAACTCGCGCTGCGGGCGCGAGAAAGTCCGCCAGGAGACCGAGACCCGCTCGAGAAAATTGTGAAGCCCGCCATCTTTCGAACGGTGGAACTGCTCGATGGAAACGGCCCCGTTCCCGAGGATCCCGACCCGGCGCTGGTAGCCCGTTTGGCAGCATGGCTGCCACCACGAACCGCGCGCCGTGCAGCTGGCGAATTGCGTTGCCTGGTGCGGCGGCCGACGTCACCAGCGGCGGATCTTCGTTGGTGGGCCGCGCGCAAGGAGGCGATCGGGGGTGCCGCTCTGCTCGGGCTCCTGGCGTACGCCCACGCGGGATCCAGCGGCCGGCCACCCGAAGGCATCGGTCGGCGACTTACCGACTGGACGCGGAGGCCGGCGCCGGTCGGCGAAGGCGCCCGCTGGCTGAGATCCGCCTGTGAAGCCTATAGGACCGGGTTGATCGAACTCTATCCGGCCATGACTCCAGCGCCGCCTTCCTCGACCTCATGAGCTCGCCAGTGACGCGAGTAACAGGGCGCGAAATGCCCTCGACCTGGGCCAGGCCGCGACCTATCCATCAAGGCCAGATGCCTTCGATCGGTCGGGTGGCGGTGTGGTGTTCTGTTCTTTACAGCGCCGCCGGCGCTCCGAATACCCTCGGAAACGCGTCAACGCGGGGAGTCGAATCTGTGTCGTTCCCCAGTCGCGAACGGGTGAGGCACTCATGATCCGAGCCGCATTCGACTGCAGCATCTTTCGAAAAGGCGAAATCGGCGGTACTGAAGGGTTCCTCCTGAATCTCCTGGACGGTTTGCACGAGGCCGCCCCGGACGATATCGAGCTCACCCTCTTCGTACTCTCCAGTCAGGTGGAGAGCTTCGAGAGATTTACTCCTCGTTTCAAGATCCGGACCCTCGCGGTAACCGGAATCGTGGGCCGGGTTCTGTGGCAGAACCTCGTTCTTCCCTTCTACAGCCTTTCCTACGATGTGGTCCTCTTCGCGGCCAACGTTCGGCCCTTTCTGCTCTTCGCGAAGTCGATCACCGTCATCCACGACCTGCAGTACCGCTTCTTTCCCGAGTTCTGGCCCCGCGGCGACCTGTGGTACCGGAAGCTGCTCGTTCCCATGTCGATTCGCCGATCTGACCATGTCGCGACCATTTCTGAGACGGTGGGCGACCAGATTCGAAGTGAGTTCGGAAGGGAAGATGTTGCGATCTGTCATCAAGCGATCTCGATGGAGCCGCTCCCCGAGACCGAGCCACTGAAGGATATTCCGGAACCGTTTTTCTTGGTGCCCTCGATTCTGGCGCCTCACAAGAACATCGAGAATCTCGTCCTGGCCTGTCGCCGCATCTCAGAGGGGGAAGGCCTTCCCTTCGTGGTCTTCATCGGCGCCTACCAAGCAGCGAATTTCCCGTATGAACTTCCCGCCGATCGCGGACGGGTCCTTGGTTATGTGGATCGCGATCTGCGGGACCAGCTCTTCGCGCGCTGCACTGCGATGATCCTTCCCTCGGTGTATGAGGGTTTTGGCATGCCGTACGCAGAGGCCCTGCTTCTGGGTCGGCCGGTCATCGCGTGTGATATCCCGATTGCCCACGAAGTCCTTGGCGACGAGGCCATCTTCATCAAGCCGCCCTTTGGCCCCGACGAGATCGTGGCCGCGATCCAGGAATTCCTCCGCGACGGCAAGGGTCCGGCCAGCGCCGCAGTGGTCGAGAGACTGCGAGCACGAACCCAGCCCAGAACCGTGGCCGAACGATATCTCGCGCTCATTCGCGGACTCATGGAGTAGCCCACGGCCCCCCCTTGCGGGTGCGTTGGGGCGAGAGCCTCGGCACGGTTGCCGCGTACCGGCGAAATTCGTAGGCTTGCGTGAACTGGCCTTCGCGACGTGGCGAGCCCTACGAGCCTGTTATCGAACCTTTCCGCGGGAGTCCGGAACGAGATGCACCTACAGGTCGATGGTGCCGATCCGCAGGTCGAGATCGTCCACCACGCCGACGAGCGGGGCATATGGGCCACCCGTGGGCGGCGGGTGCTGTTCCGCCCGCACGGTGACGACTGGGGTGAAGTCGCCCGGTTCCCTTCCGTCCCCGCGCGAGGCGATTTCGCCCTGCGGCTGCGCCTGGTGTCGCGCGCTCTGCGCCTCGGCAAATGCAATGTCTACCCCACTCGCAACGGCAAGCTGCTCGGCATTCGTGGGGGAACCGTGTATCGCTTCGACGGCGCGAACCCGGTGCCCCTGTTCCAGATCCGTGGCGACAGCGTGATGAATCGTGCGATCGCAGAGACTGCCTCGGGCGAGCTCTACTTTGGCGAGTACTTCATGAATCGCCTGAACCGCGCGGTACGAGTCTTCCGCATCGATCCCGACCTCGAACAACATGAAATTGCGTATGAGTTCGAGTCCCCGCGCATTCTCCACGTCCATTCCGTCCAGGTGGATCCCTACGTCGAAGGGCGACTGTGGGTCACCACCGGCGACTTAGCAGGTCAGTGCTGGCTCGTGGAAGCGGACGAGGCCTTCGAAAGGGTCAGGCTCCTCGGCGACGGATCACAGCTCTATCGCATGGTGGGCACGATCTTCCAAAAGGATAGGTTGTGTTGGTTGACGGATAGCCACCTCGACCAGAATCGGATCGTCAGCATGGATCGCGACAGCGAAGAGATCCTTGTCCACGGTGAGCGAGACGCCTCCTCATGGTACGTGGCCGAAACCACGGATGGGGTCTTCCTGGCCACGACGACCGTGGAGCCCGGACCGGCCATTCACACGCGAGTAAGCCGCCTGCTGGCCTCGCTGGACGGGCTCACCTGGAACACGGTCGCGGAGTTCGACAAGGACCCCTACCCGATGCGCCTGGGTTTCGGCGCCATGCACCTGCCGTCGGGCTCCTTCTCCTCCGAATCCTTCTGGGTCACAGGCGAGGGTCTCCAACAGTTCGACGGAACCGCGCGACACTGCTCTCTCGATCTAGAGTCGCTGACATGAGGCGGGTCCTCGAACGGACGCTTGGCCCCGTCGACGCTCTCGAACAGCACGTCACCGTGGAACATCACAGGCAGGCGGCGGGAGAGGCCCTCGATTCCGTCGCTCAGAGGCTCACACGGGGCTCTGTCCAAGCAGGGCTCTTCGACGCCCTGGCCAGCGAAGCGAGGGCCGGTTTCGAATACGGGTCATGGACGGCCAGCCACGGTGAACTCGCGGACGAGGCCCGAAGTGCGCTCGAGAATCACGGGACCTGGCGCTCGTTCGAGTCGGGAAACGAGGAGTCCACCATCCATTGGATCGCGCTTCTTCCCGACCCACGAGAGGCCGACGCACAGGCCCTGCGCTCTCTCACCGAGCGGGTTCGGGATGCGCTGCTCCTGCACAAGGACATCACCATCGCCGAGCTCGGCGCAGCGAAGGGCTACG
>JAVJHY012260647.1:0-24930 GCA_035593235.1 Phascolosoma agassizii | reverse complement strand
GTGCACAAATTATGTACATAGGAACTGGTGAACGAATTGATGATTTAGAAAAATTCTCTCCAACACGATTTGTAGGACGATTACTTGGAATGGGTGATATTCAAGCAGTCTTAGATTTGGCTAAACGATTAGAAAATGAAGGTGATGATGTTAGGATGAAGAGAATTTCTAGTGGAAAAATGAATATGGATGATTTCTTTTATCAGTTAGAAGAGGTAACTAAAGTTGGTTCTTTACAAGGACTTCTTGATAGTATGCCTGGTCTTTCTGGAATGGTAAAAAATGATCAAGTCGATCAAATGGAAGGTAGAGTTTCAAAATGGCGGTACATAATTCAAAGCATGACCAAAGGTGAAAAAGCAGATCCTGATTTGTTAAATTCATCAAGAATTAAAAGAATATCTCGTGGGTCTGGTTGGCCTGAAGGTGAAGTTAAAGAGCTTATCAAAAATTACAAAAACTCTAAGAATATGATGAAGGCTTCTAAAGGACGTCAAATGCAAGGTACTCTTAGAAAAATGGGATTGGGATAGTTTTACATATAAATTCCACTCAAATATGTCTGACTATCAAAAAATCATTCCTACAGCAAATAAAATTATAAAAAAATATGACTTATGTAATTATTGTCTGGGGAGGTTATTTTCAAAACAACTACATCTTTCATCAAACAAACTTCTTGGCAAAAAACTAAAGAAAAATAAAAACCTGACACAAAAGTGTTTTATCTGTAAAAACTTATTTGACAATCTAAACCATTTTCTAAAATTAATGTTTGATGTCTCATCAAACTATTTGTACACATCATTTAGTGTAGGTGCAATGATCAAACCATCTATTGTTGATAGGGATGACTATATTCGATCTCAATACAAACTAAAAGGAATTGATAGCATAAAGACTGACATCACAAAAGAATTAGGTAAATCTTTTTCAAGGAAAACAAAAAAAGTTATTGATCATCTTGATCCTGAAATCACTTTTACATTAAATTTAAAAGATGAATCATGTCAATTAAGATCAAAATCGATAACTTTTTCTGGTAGATATGTTAAAACTTTGAGAGGGTTACCACAAAAACAAAAATCATGTAGTAACTGTTTTGGAAAAGGATGCAGAACTTGTAATTTTCATGGTATTTCAGAATTTGAAAGTGTTGAAGGTATAATTTCTAAATTCCTTTTTGAAAAAATTGGTGGAACTACAGCTAAATTTACTTGGATTGGGGGTGAGGATAAGTCTAGTCTTGTTTTGGGAACTGGTAGGCCGTTTTTTGTTAAAATCCAAAATCCTCTTAAACGAAATCTAAAATTATCCAACGTTTACTCTGACTCTCTCAAAGTTAATCACCTTAAACTAGTCTATACATCTCCAAAAAAACCCCTCAAATTCAATTCTTCAATAAATGTGAAAATTTCTACTGAATCTAAACTTGATTTAAAAAATTTAAAAAAATTAAAAGATCTTCCAAATAATCCTATAGTGGTCTATGATAACACTGGAAAACGTCTTGAGAAGAAAATTTTTGATATAAAATACAAAAAAAATTCAAATAATGTGTTTACTTTAATGATAAAAGCTGAGGGTGGCCTTCCAATTAAGAGATTTGTAAGTGGTGATAATGTGTCGCCTGGAATTTCCAAAATCCTTGATATTCCTTGTGCATGTCAAGAGTTTGATTTTTTCGATATTGAAGTCTAATAATAATTAAACATGGTAGTGTGAGTTTTGAATATTTTAATTCATAGGTTTTAAATCCAATATCAATAATTTATTTGAAATAATAATAGACCAATACATAATTGGCTCAAATAATAGCCACTAGTAATTATTGTTCATTAATCTGATCTCATTTGTTGATTTTTTTTGGCTCTCGAATGTAAGTTTGTACTTTAAAATCCTATCCTATGTCCAACTTTGAAAAGGATTGGCAAAGACAGCCCACTAGTAGCGCTTCAGAGCGTATCCAAGATTTGATAAAAAAGGAACAGCCCCTAAAACCAAGGGTGGAAAATACCATTAAAGGATTAAACCGACCAATATCAAAGTTAGACAATACGTCAAAACAACTATCACAAAAAGAACAAAAACTCTTTAATCGAATCGTACAGGCAAAGCAAAGTGGTGATATTCGTACAGCTAAAGCTCTTGCAAATGAACTAGTTCAGATTAAAAAGACTAAATCAATGATGGGAAATATGAAATTATCTGTAGAAAGAACACAGCTTAGATTAACGACTGTAAGTTCTGTAGGTGATGCTATAGTTTCCATGAGGCCTGCAGTATCTGTAATGAAGGCCGTGGTTCCTGTAATGAATAATGTAATGTCTCAAGCAAGTGGTGAAATTGAATCTATGGGAAATATGCTTGGAGATATGATGCCTGGCTCTTTAGGTGAAGGTAGTTCTTTTGCTGATTCTGGAGTATCGGATCATGAAACAGATTCTATTCTACAAGAAGCAGCAGCAGTTGCAGAAACACAGATTGGTAGTAAATTTCCATCTATTCCAGCTAATTCTGACAGCGTAAGTACGTCTGTAAGTGAATTTACCAGTTGATGGAAGAATTTTAGAAAAATAAAACTATTTGTTGTAATTTCAAATTCTATAAGATATAGATTACTCTTAGGAATTTTACATTGTAATGGTTTCTCTGATATCTGAGAATCATTTTCTAGAGAATGTTTTGTGAAGTTATACGTCTAAAAATATATCGATAATCAAAAAGTCTGTTGCCAATTTATGTTACAATGATAACAATTAACTAGTACAAAAACAACTATTTTTAATTAACCTATTGTAACTGGATGTATGGTTAGTAGTCTCAAACAGCTAGAACATGCAAAGAAAACGGCAAAAACTAACCTCCAATATAGAAGATTTTACAATCAATCAAGACTCCTGCAACCAGGCGTTCATACGTGTATGGTCTTGACAGGTTCATGAAATTTCAATATCGGAATAAGAAAATATCTGATGTAGAGGATTATTCATTTCTAATTGGATTGAACTCTGATGGGATTACTGATTATTTGGAAGAGTATGTCTTTGAACTAAATCAGAGACAATGAGGAAAAATATTTTGTGTCTTCAATCGCTGTTTTTCTTATTGCATCAGTAATTAGTTTACTTGTGATATTGCCATTTGTCATGATGCCACTTGATGATGCATTCTATGAGAGCTTTGAAGAAAACGACATAGATGTTGATATTCCCACAGGAGGACCAGACATCGTATTCTTTCTTGGAATCAGTATAATAACTGGAATCATCTCAAACGTGCTGTTTTATTTCATTGGAAAAAAACTAGGTGGCAACACGAATTGGAAGACGGTCTTTTCTGTAATGTTTTACACGTCTGTTCCAGTCATTCCGATTATGGTTGTGCTGTCATGATTGATATTTCTCATGTGGGGCTAGATTGTGTCAATAGACCCATCATATTTGATGACATCTGATGCAGACGAGGAAAAGATATTCTCCTTGGTTATGCCAATACTGGTATATGCTGTTTTATTGGCACTTGTCGCAATAGTATTTTGTGTGTGGATTATTGTCGTCTCAATAAAGGGATTAAAGGTCTCAACGGATTTAGCACTGCAAAAGCATTTGGTTTAATTATTTTGGTTATTATCATATCTTATCTCATAACTTCTCCTCTTGGCATGTAGTTTGCTTTTAAGCAAATGATTCATCATTTTCTGTGAAGCTGAAATTAAAATGATGATTCCCATTTCATGAGAATGATAGTTACCCATTAAATAGAAATTATCGTAACTACAACGAGGAAACAAGTTGGAGGAGATACATTACATCATCTTGACCATTCACCTGATAGTCGGGTTTGCCCTTGTATATCTAGCCATGAAGGCATTTAAAAAAACAAAATACCCGCCCATGGCATTACTGGCACTAGGATTCTCATTGATTGTAATAGGGGACACCATAATCGGCGATACTCTGGAATCCTTTGGTGAGGATATCATTGGCGAAATAATGGAAGAAGGAATAGAGATAGCAGGATTCATAGTTTTGATACTAGCAGTGAAACGAAGCTGAGATGGAAAGTACAGATGAGATGCTCTCCGTATTGTCTGATGCGCAGAGCAGAGAGATAATAAAACTGACATCAAAGACAGAACTTACAACACACCAAATCTCAAATCTACTGAACATTCCCCAGTCAACGGCATATCGCAAGATGAAAAGACTGGAGGAATTAAAGATAATCAAGAAGACAAAGGTTGTCAGAACGCTTGAGGGACTCGATGAAAGCTATTACAAAAACTGGACGCATGAGATTGTCGTGACATACAAAGATGGAAACATCTCATACCGATTAGAGCATCTGAAGATGGAAGACAGGATCGTCAGACTCTGGCAAAAGTTTTCAGAATGAAGATATCAGCCATTCTCAAGAAATGAGAATGATGAATACGCATTAAATTCACTTTCACGTAATAAATTCATGAACAAAAAATCTCTAGTCGGAATAATAGTCGGTCTCATGATGGCAACATCTGTCGTTTACTTTGTAGAGACTTCAGAAGAACTCTTTGAAGAACAAGACATGGTAAAGGGCCCGTTCTTTTTGGCAGTAGCAATAGCATACATTCCAGTGGCATTTTGGATGATAAAGAATCCGGATAGTCAGATTCCCTATGTCGTGATAATTGTTGGCACAGTCGGAATAATTGCACTTTACGCAGTTACCAGAACTGACATGGCAGCAGCATTTGGAATGGAGGCAGGAAAGGTTGGTCATCTTGGAATGGTATCCAAAGTGCTCCAGTTTGGGGTGATAATTGGCTCTATACTGGCGTTAATTCAGACCAAGAAAAATGTGTAGTAACCAGAGTACAAGGTGAGAAAGTAAATCCTCACTACAAATTATTTTTCTTTTTAATCTTTTTCTAATCATGTGAATCATTTGTTTCTCAAAAAAAAAATTCCTGAGACAATCATACCAAATTCATATTAACTCCCACGTATTCAAAATGATATAATCATCATGGCACCGCAAGCATACTTCAAGGTAGTAAAGGCAATTGCATCAAAGAGACTGTCAGAACCATTCACTCCAATTCAGGCAATCAAAATTTGTAGGCCAAAAAACAATGGTACCTTCAGAAAGATTTTCTCAGGATACAGACGTGGAAATCCAAACGGATATCATCCTCCATTGTTCATACAGCTAAAAGACGGAACCTACAAGGCAATCAGGCCTTTTAAAAATAATTGATTCATGTTAGTAGAATAACTTTTCAATTCATTTAATTTTTAAAAAAAGACCTTAAGACCAAAACCATTTCAAAAAGGAAATCCGGTGAGAGGCCAACAGACATGATTCCTGTTATGAATAACTATGGCACATACAAACTTGATACCGATAAAACGTTAAAAACAGAATTGGTACATTTGATGGATAAACCATTTTTTATCCTCTTAATTAGACAGAATAATTTTTTTATTCTTGATGACAATTAGGAATCGTATGAAAAGCAGTGACTTGCCATCTCTGAAAAACATCGGGTCCACAATACAAAAACGATTACAGGAAATTGGAATCAACTCAGAAAAGGACCTCCGGAAAACAGGTCCTGTTATGGCATACCGACAGATTAAGATCAAAAACCCTGAAAAAATAATTCCTGTATGTTACTATCTGTATTCTTTACAGGGAGCATTAGATAACAAGCATTGGGATGATATCTCACAAAATAAAAAGCAGAGACTGTTGGATCAGGTAAAATAAATTCTCTGTTTATGAGTGTTCTTGAGAGAAATCATAATCCTTGACAGACAATCACGTTTCATTCATCTGAAATATCTTTGATCAAACCCAATATCTCAGATATTATCTTCTGGTGGTCATTTTGAGTTTCAGTATGAATCATTAGCAGGTATCTGTCATTGATTGGAAACGACATCCGTTTCATCTTGTCGTATTCGGCCATGGAATATCTTGTCTTTCCAATTCTATGTTCTATGTTTTTTCTTGTATCCCACCTCTGTACGGCATAGAAATGCACCATCTTCAGTTCATCCTCCTGTAATACGGGGGTTACCTCTTTTCTGTATCCTCCATGAACAATCTCTCCATTCTTGCTCAGAATTATGGTATACTGAATTGATTTGTCAATATTCATTATCTGCTCGTAAAATTTCTCAAATTCCATAGAATGATTTAGAGGAGGTTGTTAAAATAAGATTATGACCAGTTGGGTTTTTTATAAAATACAGTTCTTAAGATGATTCATCAAAGTCCGCACTGTTGGCACAGGGTCATGGATTTCCTTTAGGGAAATCAGAATCAGTATCTAAGACCAAAGTTTTAGCCCTATTGTCTTGACATACAGTCTAGGATTCTCCTGAAGAGAATCAGATAAGAACAGAATGTCTGATCATTTTTTTAGTTCTAGGATGAACTGGATACGTTTTCATTTTTGTCAAATGTGTAATATACTTCATAGTACTGAACGTGAGGTTTCCCGTATTTGAAAGGGTGTTTATCATAACCTGTGACTTCTTTGTTGGACATGGTATTCTCCCAATCTCTTTTACTGCCCCATTGAGTATAGTTGACAATTCTTGTACCATCAAGGCTTCTATGAAAATTAGTAGAAACAAGTCCTGGTTGTTTAGAAACTACCTCTTCAAAAAATTCAATGATGTCACTTAATTCTTTTAATTGATGTTCAGGTTTTACGTCAAAATGAATTATAATGGTAAACAAATTATTATCTTTTTTAATTACGGCCATATGACATTACTAAAATTAGAATTAGATATAATGTTGTCAGAACTATAAAAATAATTATGGGTTTTCTTTAGGAAAATCTAAAATCATCTGTTAAGACTTAGCCCTTTTATTCTATTGAGCATATGATTTTGTGAATCAGATTTTCATACTTAGAATAATTGCTGTACTGGTCTGGATGGAAGTTGGAATCACTCTGATTTTTACAATTCTGTATCCTCCTGTTGATAAAACAGATCAAGAAGACTTTGTCAGAACAATAACTGGAATGGAGTGTCATCAATTGGAACGGTACATCTTGGATATGGAGTACCAATGGGATAAGGTCATACAGTATCATTCCTTCAAGTGTGTTGATTTTCTTTAGGAAAATCTAGATGAGAATACAGAGGATGATGGCGATATTGTCGCAAGGAGTTATGACGTAGATGTAGACGGCAACTTGGACAGCATGACAAATGACGTGAGGGGGCGTGCGAACCCATGAATTTAATTATTATCTTCGAGACAATCAGTTTTTTGTTTAAATAATTATGTCAATGTCTGAAGATGGCTCTGAGATAGAAGTATTAGGACTTGGAATATCTGTAATTGCACTAAACTTGGGAATGTATATTGCACCACTTGCATTAGTTGGATTTACAGTTCACAATGCTTAAGATCCAAAGTTAAATGAATCTCATATCAATTAATTCTAAGTTAACCATTATCGTGATATCTTTCATACTCGCGTTGCCTTTATTCGTTATACTTTTTGATTCTCTTGAAGGAAATTAGAGTGAGGGCAAAAGGAAAAGCAGAAGTGAGAAATCTGGATTGGATATATGATGATTCAATGTTTTTTGCCCATGCACTATTTTTTAACCACTTTTAGTCATAACAAATACATGTTTTCCACCTTGCCAAGGATATGCGAGAAAATACCAGTAATTCTAATCAATCCCTTTGAAATCCCACAAGGAAAAGAAGCAGACGAAGCGATAAAAGGATGGGAATCTGCTGCTGATTATCTGCGAAAACAACCAGGATTTATCTCCACAAAACTTCACAAAACCATAACTCCTGATGCAAAGTTTCAGCTAGTCAACGTTGCAGAATGGGAAACACCTGAAGCATTCACAAATGCTGTAAATAGTGAAGAGTTCAAAAGAATTACACAAGAAATGATGAGAAAGTTTCCGCATCATCCTACATTATACGAAGTCATTAGAACATAGAATTTGATATCAAAAAACACCAAAAATTGTCAAGTGAAGCCAAGCAAGCATTGCTAGCGGAGTTGGCAATTACCAGTAAATTTAATAATTCAATTTTTGTTCTATCACATCATAATGAAAAAGATTCGTTTTGCTTTATTGCTTGCAATTATTCCCATAGTACTCTCAATAGGACTTTCGTCATCGCCTCTATCACCTGTAGGAATGATTGAAGATGCATCCGCATTAAAAGCTAAAGGTGTCTCAGGTACAAAATACGGGGATGCGACAAAGAACATTGTATGCGGAGACAGACTATGCTCAGAAGTAAAAGAAGAAGATGATAAGGATAAAGATAGTTCTTTTGCATCAGATGCAGCAAACAAGATTGAAGAAAAAAAGAATGATTACAATCCTCTGGTAATCAATAATGATATTTCAGAATCAACAGATAACATACACAAAGAACACAACAAAGTCATTTCAGATCTGCAAATAAAGATAAAATCTCTTGAAGCAAAGATTGTACAATATGAAACAAAAATAGAAACAGTTGATGCAAACATTGAAAGGTTTGATCATCTGGACTTTGTTTCCTTCAACGATCAAGATTGGGATATATTCAGCGAGTTGCATCATCCTGACGTGCTGGTGGGATACTCAGACGGACGAGAAACAATTGGTATGGATGCCCACAGACCCGATGTGGAATTCTCCTTTGCATATGCACCTGACATCAAAATTACCGGGCATCCAATAACCTTTGGACAAGGTGAGTGGACAGCAGGTACTGGTGTGGTAGAAGGAACATTTACAGAACCCATGACTTTGCCTGATGGAACAGTTATTGAACCAACTGGAAACTCTTTCAAATATACGATGGTTACAATTGCAAAGTGGCAGGACGGAGTAATCACTGAAGAATATCTGTTTTGGGACAATGCTGAAGTTGCAAGACAAATGGGAATAAACTAATGCATGAACTAAATTGAAAACATATTTGTGACAATTAATGACAGATAAAATAAAAATCACAGAACCAAATAGTGGTAAGCACATAGCAATTGCAGGAGACATTAACAGTATTTTGGTATCAAAAGCAGATACTGGCGGAACTTACAGTGTTGTAGAAGCTAATATGTTTCCTGATGGCGGCCCAATGCCTCACATTCAAACCCATGAGCATGAAGGGTTCTATGTTCTAAAAGGAGAAATATCATTTGCTGTTGACGGAAAGGAGATTATTGCAAAACCAGGAACTTTTGTTAACGTTCCACCAAATGTAACTCATAGTTTTAAGAATAAGACTGATACTTTGGCAAAAATGCTAATTATCTTGGCCCCTGGCGGATTGGAAAATTTGTTTGTTGAAGTTGGAGATGAAATTTCAGATCCCACAATTCAACCGCCACCTATGTCTGAGGATAAGATGAAAAAATTCGCTAGTTTGGTATCAGATTATGGTGTAGAGATTAAACACTAGAAATCAAATTACAACCACTTTGATTTATTCCGCATGGAACAGGCATTAAACCCACCGGAAAGAAATTCAAACATGCAATGATTTCAATTGCAAAGTGGCAAGACGGGGGTAATCACTGAAGAGTATCTCCATTGAAACAACGCTGAAGTTGCAAGACAAATGGAATTACATTAGTATGTCTTATAGGAAATAATTCTTATTTATTAAAAAAATAAAAAAAGAAGATAGGGTTTAGACTATTTTCTGTATGATTTGACGTTGCCTAATTCACTTCTAAGATCTTTGAATTCGTCTCTTAATTCAGAGGCTCTCTCAGAATCTCCACTTTCAAGTGCTGCGTTTAGTTCTTGCAACTTTTCTACAAATGTAGCTCTTGCTGCATCAACATCTGTATCGCCTGTTGGTTGAGGAAATCTTTCAAGTTTTTTGGTTTTGTCTGCACCGTGTCTGTCACCGTCTTGATTGAATTTACCGTCCCAATTGGAACGATCAATCTCTTTGGTTATGCTTGCAGTGTTATCAGCATTTGCTGCATCAACTACATAGATTGTGGCAGTGGCAGTTTCAGACTCTGAATCTCTTTCAATAGACTTTAAGGTCCATGCTAGGAATCTATCACCGTTTTCATTTGTGACAACTCCAATATGGCCACCCATCACATCTAGTCCGTCTGCGGCCTCGCTAAGTGAGACTGTAACTTGATCTTTTAGGGCTTGCTTGTCTGAGTCTTCAGTTATCTGAATAGAGCCAACGAATCCTTCAACCTCAATGACTTTGTGCATTTTGTGATTTTTCTGTCCTATGCCTTTGTCATGCATTCCTTCACTGTATTCTGCCATTGCAAGGGAAGGGGATGCAACGGTAAACATCAGTGCAAAGACTGCAACAAATACTGGAATCAGATATGTTGTTGTTTTTCTGTTCATTGGACAACAGATGTGATTTGGAATAAAAGGACTTGTTAACAGTTGATACGTAACAATGTTACCTGACCTTTATCTAGCAAAATGGTGTAAACAAAAGAAATTAGGAACAATGATGATTTATGGAACGTGTTTTTAGAGGAGAAGATCACTTGTGGCACGCGAATATAGAGACCGAATTTACATTAGGAAGGACATTCTGTTGAAACTCTACGAGTATGGAGAAATGAATCAGAGTAGACTGATGAGTGTTTGTGGATTAAACAATGTAAAGCACAAGGGAATCTTAGATAGCATGGTGACTAAACAAATGATTGAGAGAAGAGAAGAGCCCTGGGGAAACAAGACAATTTACAAATATAAAATTGCCCAAAAGGGAAAAACCATTCTAGAAGAAGTTTTGCAACGATATGAGGATTTATTCCCAAGAGATGATGGAGAGAAATAAAATTGGCTAAAGATAGAAAAGAAGACCGTGAAAATATTTTTGAGATCCTAGACGGTATTATGTTCCAACTAAGTAAAACAAAAAAGATGTTTTTGATTATGATTTTAACAATTTTGATAATTCCACCAGCGGCCTTACTTGTAATGTCATCTGTCACTGAACTGCCATTTGAAGCTCAATTAGAGCAAAGACTTCAAGACAGATTAGAAAGGGAAGATATAACTCAGGAAGAATATGATAACATCAAAAATAAATTTGGCAATGATAGACCACGTAGTCCATTACATCCGCCACAATTGATAATAATTGTAATTTCTCTGGTGTGGCTTGGAATAGGAATTAGACAATGGGTTGTTCTCTCTAAATGGGATAAAAAATATCAAAATTTCAAGGCAAAACAAAAAGAAATTGATAAAGAACTAGAAGATGAGTCTGATGATGAAGATATTTCAAAGTAATTTTTTGCGTCCATTTTCATCCCCAAAATGGTAGATGGAGGAAGATATGAACTCTAAGGTACACAAATACACAACCCAAGAATAATGATGATGTTTATTATTAGACTGGGGAATTTTGATTGAAACATAGATTTACAAAGAAATTATTGCAACTTGTTTTTAAAAAAACAATTCATGTTGTTTTGATTTGTATACAGAAGGAAAAAACATCACCACAATAGATTCCAAGCTAAACACCACCTTTGCAGTATTTGTGATGTTTGTTTTAATGGCGGCAATTGCAGTTGTCTTTCTCGGAATTGAGATGCCATCACAGAAGCAGCAGCAATCATCACAAGAAAAACAGCAAGGATCAGATATTGAATCCTCCTCCTCCTTACATGCCTCAAAACTTACCGGACTGGTGGAGGATTTGGAAAGTCAGGATACCTCATTTTTGGAAAAAACAGCTACAACAACAAATGAATCTCAAGGGGAACAACAAGAATCTGAACCCAATCATTTCTCTGATCTGAACTGCAACGAATTGACAGACATTGCATCATCGTTTGAGGGTGGATGGGGCAGGGCACTGGCAGAATTTGGTGCCAGATGCGAGAGTAATGATGAAGAGGGTATTGAGCAGCAGTTAATTTCTCTGGTTAAATAATAATTTACATTTTCTTGTATGGATGATAACCGCAGCAGTAATGGTAGTCAGAATGACGGTAATGAATAACCTGTTTAGTAGGCAGGCTGCCAGATCTGCTTCTCTAGTTACTCGCTTTCAGCAAGTGACTTTTTTAGATCATCCTTGATGATATTGTAATTGCCGATGAGATTCCCCATATACCTCGGGAAACCGTCTGAGAAATCAGAAATAGTTGGTTGCGGGTGCTGATGTTGACTCAACATGCAGAATTTTGGAATTTGTGCAATGGGGCAGAATTTTTTTGTACTTTAGTTCTGTACAAAATCAATTTTTTTCGACAACCCATTGTGATTAATGATTGGTCATTCCAAAGAACATGGTAAGAAAAGCAAAATCTTCTGCAAAGAAAGCATCTGCTGGCAAAAACAAGTCAGCAGCAACCAAAGCCCGCTCTGCTGCATCAAAGAAAGGCTGGGCTACACGAAGAAAGAACGGAAACGCATAACGATAGTTTCTGACTTTCTTGTTTTTTATTTTAACATCAGAAATTTTTTATGGATATTGTCAATCATGTGATCCTGTTACAAAAAACCCGCAAGTATTGCGCCATGGAAATACTGCAAGACACGCAAAACCCTACAGGTTAAATGCAAGTCGTACAGATTTCTAAATAACTTGAATACAGTTTTACTGGTAATTCCGTTTTTGATATTATTTGCAGTCCCACTGATGGACTTTTGCAATCCAATGACGACGACAGACTCTCCGTGTCTTTTGAGTTCTCTGAAGGGGAAACCGTGACAGGTTCTGTAATCGTGATGTCAGATGGAGAAAACAAACCAATCCAAAAACACATCCCTCCATCAAAACAACTGGAACAGGGAATTCTGATAGCTGAAATTCAATGCAGAGAATCGCTGGTTCTCGTCACAAAACATGACGGTTCTCCCGCATGCGTCAAAGAGGAATCTGTCCCAAAATTAGTTGAAATAGACTGGATTGGAACGGAGAATGTGGCCTCTGAAATCTCAAGGCTTTGCAATGCCACTTCGGATGCTGGAATGTGCAAAGCTGCAATTGAGAAACACTATTTTGACTCCGAGACCGACTCTTGCAAGTCATTTACATGGGGCGGATGTGGCGGAACGGTTCCATTTGACACTATGGAACTGTGCCAAAAACTCTGCAACTAGGGGGAAATGACGATGAGAACCGAAATCAAGATCGGCCTTATTGCTGCAGTCATTGTTGTTGTTACAGCAATCTCTGCTGCGTCAGTACTCAGCATGGCCGTCATCTTGTGTGATGACAGGATTATGAATCAGGATGACTGTAAGAACTATCTGGATAAGAAATATTTTAAATTGCCGCAAGTTATCCACTTTAACGAAATGTATTCTGGTATCCTGGGGCTGACTCTTACAACGATTCATCTCAATGCAGTTAGCGTATCAGCTACTTCCATGATGGAAGAAAAGAGGTTTGCGGATTTGGAAATAAACCTGAAAGATTTCTCAACCAGATATCGTTGTGCTGATTTTAATTTGCCTGATGGCAAGCACATCACAGTAGACATACAAAATCCCACCATTGAGGACATGGATGATAACCATTGCCTGAAAAAAAGAAATGAGAATTAGAAGTGCTATTTAATATTACGTGGATGTGGGTTTCCCGTTTCAACATAATGCTTTAGCTCCTCCAGTGACATCCTCATGGTTTTTTCCATCTGTGACTTCATCATAAAGCCTGCAATGACGTTAAACGGAAAGGACATCTCCATCCTAAAAGATACGCTTACTTTGGTTTGACCTTCACCAAGAGAGGTCATGCTCCAGGTGTTGTGCAGTCCCTTGACAAAAAATGGCATTTTTTGGGCCTTTGCATCATATGAAATTTTCTTGTTATTCTCATCGTAATGTGTTATGGTTTCCTCGACCTTGCCATAGCTTGTAGCGCATATGCGCCCGGAACACGGTGCACCGTCAAGTGTCTTGTCATCAAACCTGACACTGTTATTTTTAACTTTGGAGGAACTGACCACGCTTATCCATTTGTAGACATCCCCGAATCTGTGACCTACCACGTCCCAGGTTCTCTCAATCGGGCGCCAATGACAATGCTGTGCTCAAGTCCCATATGGTTCCTCCTTTTCTTTTTTGCATATTGCTTTCCTTACGGAAAAGACAATGCCATAATTGTACAATGTTGTTTGCAAAACTGAAATTCATTAGGTCTTGTGATATTTCTATTTTTTTCCAAAATTGTCGTGTTGGACGTTCTTTGGATAAAAATTGATCAAATCTAAAATGTCTATTTTTTACGGTTTCCAATATTCTCATGATGCTACGGTGATGTGGGCAAAAATGGCAAAGGGAAGGCCATGGAACAATAACTGCCAGTTCACTGTGAAGATGAATATAACGACGACGTGAACGACGCGGGTGGGGGAGTGTGAACCTCTGAAAAATAGATACAAATTTTTCAAATTGATATTTTCTGCCATATCTTTGTAGGTCATCAAAAGTTTCAGTGAACAAATTTAGAATGGAGGAATTGCATCACAGTGTTAATTAGGGTAAAATCCATCTAAGACAACTGTGCAGCAATCACATTACAACAAGATCAACCTTGTAGTGTTGGGATTAGTGATATTTTGCACCATTGTATCTTTGATGGTGGTCTTGTTTTTATCATCAATGATGACTTTTGATGGCGGTCCACTTAGAATTAATGTAGACCCAAATATTCCTGAAGAGGTTATTCAAAATTTGATTGATGAGATATATGCAAAGGAATCAGTCAACACCTTCAAAGAAATATTTACTGATTTCAGGGAAACCGTCAATGAATTTCATGGTGTAGATTACGTATTACAGGCCAGAAATCTAAATACCGGTAACGTACTTTCATTGGATATTGGTTACCATCCAACGTACCCGTCAGGAAGCAGTGACAAGTTTAGGATCACTGAATATCTTCTATGTACTCCAGGAGAAGATGTTTTTGGATCTGAAGAACAGGTGGTAAATATGATAAGGATAGGTGGAGATGATCTATTTTTACATGAGAGAATCAAGAGTACCAATTGTTTGGATGATGACTGGAATCCAACTATGCTTACAGATGAATGATCATTTTGAATTATGGTTGTAAATTCTCTCTTAACTACATATCAACATGTCATCAATTGATCTAATTTTATTTTATTTCATGATGTTACACAAACCATCAAGGACACAGAACATAATTCAGACTAATTTTAATATCATTACAAAAAATAATTTACAATGAACAGAGTAGTATGGTTTGAGATGCCATTTGACGAGTCCGAACGGGCACAAAAGTTCTACAAGGACGTCTTTGGATGGCAGATGAATCACTTTTCTGAGATGGATTACTATGTTGCTACAACTGCTGATTCTGATCCGCAGACCATGGAGCCGAAAATACCCGGTGCCATCAACGGCGGATTGATGAAAAAAGACGATACGGCAAAACATCCTCTTGTACTAATTGAGGTTCCCTCAATTGACGAGCACCTAAAAAAGATTGAGCAAAACGGCGGCAAGACAGTGATGCCCAAGATTAACGCAGGCAATCTGGGAATGTATGCAAGAGTAGAAGATACCGAAGGCAACGTAATCGGACTCTGGGAAAAGATAAACTCGGAATTACAGTAGCATAACTACAAATTTTCTTTTTTATTTTATCTGTTCTAAAATTAGATTCTTGCTTTTATTCTAACCATCATACCATCCCATGAATATGGATGGAGTTGTTGGGGAAAAACTAACCTACAGATTAGAACGCTTTATGACTATCTGATATGAAAAGAGAATAAATGAAGCAATCTGACAGCAAAGAAGACATTCGCATCTACGTTGATAATGAAATGTACACATGCATCAGAGATGATGTGCACAAGTGGATGAATGCCAAAAAGATAACCGTGTCTTCTCCAAGAAAAATCATGTCATTTAGCTATGATCCTAAACCACAAATAATGCCTGATGTAATTGTGGTACATCAGAAAGAATGTATAAAACATGTGGAAAAATCAAAAACATTCTTCGAAATTCACTACACTTCCAACGATCTTTCTATCGATGTGAATGATTAGAAAATGAAGACTAGACTTTTGATAATAATTCCAATTGTGGCAATGTTACTGGTCGGAATCACAGTATTTGGCCTTGCAGCAATGTCATCGGGGTTTGATCACAACATTGCAGATGATGCACCCGCATACGAACCGACATGTGAAAATCAAATTATCAACAATAAACCACCAACAATTTACAATGTGGCTCCCACAAGCGACGGGGCAATAGTCAGGTGGTACCAGACCCCGCAAACAGTCAACGGCGTGAATTGTGGTTTTCCTGAAAGCTACAAAATACACGTGGGATTGAAATCTCCAATTGATCCTGCATTTGAAATCATGTCTGATATTATTCATCATGGGGGATTTAGAGGATCATATGCGGTAACTGGTCTTGAACCAAGCACAACATACTATGTAGATGTCAAGGGGCATTGGGGCAGTGTCAAGATCACAACGTCTGATAAGGATGTGGCATTTACCACTCTAAATTTGGGAGATAAAGTGATTATCAACAACCCAGTAGAGAAAGCAAAAAATGAAATGTCAAAAAAGTTCTCAGAGCACCAAAATCAAACGGTATCTGAGCGGGATTTTAGAAATCTGCCATCTGATGTCATAATTCCATTAGGTGCAGTGATTGAAGGAAACAAGAATCTGATTCCAAAAGAGATTACAGTAGTTTTGGGAAACAACAACACGGTAACCTGGATTAATCAAGATGATGCAGGCCATGGAATTTCCAGTGACAGGGGAGGAAATGATTCTTGGGGCAGTCCAGGCATACTAAAGCCTGGAGATTCCTTTTCTGTGACATTTAACAGCACAGGAATCTATGAGTATCATGGCGTACCACATCCGTGGGAAACAGGAAAAGTAATTGTTTTGGAGGAATAAAAAATGAACATGAAATTCCTCCAGACAAAAAACAGGGTCAACCCAAAAAAGCAGATAGTTCTTACAGGTATTCTGTGTGTGTGTTATCCACAATTGCCCTAATTCTTCATATATTGTTAGTCAGCTACGATCTTTTAGAGGGAGTAACTGCATTGATATCTGAGCGTTTTGTAATGTATGCGATATTGCCTCTATTGGTCTTTGTGCCATTTATACGAATAGGCAAGACATTTAAAATAATTCCCGCCATTATAGCGATGTCTGTATGTTCGATGATATTTGTATTTGTAATATTTCCAATACAGTTGATATTTCCAGGATTTGTTTCAGCCATGTCTGTGATATTTGTCGGATATTACATCAACAGATGTTCCAAGCAATGGAATCAGAAATTTGCAGTGTGATTAGAAAATGAAGAATATTTTTTTAGAAAATATTCGAAAAAGAATTATTCTTGTAATTATTGGAATTGCAGGATATTACTTAGCTCCCGCACCAATATCCATCTTTTTAATACCTCCAGAAATGTCGCCTTCGATATGGATTTACTATGTGTTAAGGGCAGCCTCCATCTCTTTTCTAATTGGATTTCTTTACTTTGCACTAGTCAGAGTAAGACCCTCGCTTGTACCGCAACAAAAAAGGTATCGACAAATGGCCATGGCATCAATACTGCTTCTCACAATTTTATCCGTCTTGATACCTGCGGGACTAATTATCAAGGATTGGACACATGGATATTGCACCACAAGTTCCGGTACTGCCAGTGAAGATGGAAGATTTTCTGGAACGACATCCTTTGGTGCAGGTTCTGAGTTTGAATGCGTGCAAAGTTGTGTTATGATGGGTAACGTAAACCTGAAAGAAGAGAAATCCTGCAGGTTTGACGGAATGTTTGGTGTCACTCAATGGGAAAAAACACCTTCTGATTTTGCAGATATTAAAAATAAAATTTCATGGATTCCTCATACATGATCTAGGAAAACAAATGATACTGAACTGTATGAAATTCAAGTTGACGGAATTTGGGAGAAAAAATACAAGGATATAATTCTCCTGGCAGACAAACAGTATGAAGAACTTTGAATATCTCAAATAGATTCTTGCTTTTATGGTAATCATCATACCCTTCCATGAATATAGAATGCCCCTGCTGTGGTGATTGTTTTACACCAAATGAGGACCATCTCAGATGGCCGTCTTCCGAGTATGTTAATTATAATGATTCGGGTAAATCTGTCTGGGAAATAATACCACTGCTTAGATCCACCTGGATCTGCAACAAGGATAACGATTGCAACGATGACGCAGCAGGTGTACGGTGTTAGTCCCAGCAGCAGTGTTTTCTCATCTGCATTCTCATCCACTGAAACCATTGCAGTGATTACTGTAAGTTCATCATATCCAAACAGTATCTCATCCGAATAAAACAACATTCCAAACGTATGTCATCTCATATTTTTCAAACCTTAATTGATAATTATTACTGAATTATTGTACCAGTTCAAATTCTACTGTCACTGACACGCCAATCTCTCCAGAGTCATAATAACGCCACTGGTCAATTGGGTACAGGCCTCCATGGAATGTCCTTCTTTGCTCCATTGGCTCTGTCACGCTTTCGATGCTTTGAACTCCTCCTACATTAAGTCCTCCTGCTATTTGGGCCAATTTTTGTGCCCTTGCTTTGGCATTATCAAATGCCTCAAGGTTGAGCTGGTCCTGTGCATGTTCCAGGGACTCATCAGATATGGAAAGCATTACATTTTCAACAAAGGCATCCTGTTCTTGTGCTGCAGCAGTAATTTTTTCTATATTGTCAATACTGGTCTTTACAAATATCTGCCAGTATGTGTTGTATATTGAATCGGGGTTTGCAGGACCTCCATAGTATAACGGATTGATGTTAACATTTGCAGGCTGTATCTTCTCATGTCCGATTCCTATCTCTTCGGTAAGTATCTCCAAAAGTTTCTGGTGTTTTTGCTCGTATGCCTCTACTGCCTCATTTATTGGTCCAGGTTTTGTGGACACTGCAATGTTTAGCGTGATCTGGTTAGCTTCATTTTCTTCTTCTTCTTCAGACACTGCTGCTATTTCCTCTTCTTGCTCTATTACAAGTCCCCCTTCACGGATGGATCCGCCATCAGCTGATGCAAAAGACGAGGTGGCATATCCAAATGGGCCTGAAAACATATGAGACGTGTAAACACTCTCAAACGTATAGCCTTCATCAGTCAATTTGTTTACGACGTCTGAGAAATGATCAATGTCTGTCTCAACTGAAGTGGTGGAACGGACAGTGAATGTATCAATGTTGGAGTATGATTCTTCTCCCATATAGTATGGATCAAGACCAAAATTTCCCATTGTAATGCTAGTTAAATCGTCATCATTTTCTTGGACAACTGCATCATTTATTGCGTTGATGAGGGATTGCGTTCCCTGCTTTTGTTCTGCAAGTGCAGTCATTATGTCAGTCGGTTGGGAGTGTCGTGCAATGACTATCACTGCCTGGTCGGGTTCTAGAGTAGTTGAGGAATCACCAGTTACTTTGATGGTAGGGTTATTTTCAGACAACGATGTGACAGATTCTTGACTGAATGCTGATGGCAATAGTGCAGATTCGTTAGTTTTGACATCAGTGCCAGAATATGATAAAGAAGCAACACTTGCAAGAGATAATGCAACTGCAACAAAGACTGTAGAAAATATGATTTTATTTTGTTTATTCATAATGTGATCTATTCTCACAGATATGAAGTATTTAACAAATGTGGATCAAAGAACAGTATACAGTAGTAATGCATATGAGTTTGCAAAATCACATTGACGGATGGTCTCAAGTACAATCCTAATTGTAATTATTGCAAGTATAATTATCGGAGTTGCTTGCATAATGTCTTATTTTGTTTATCAACAAGATATGATTAATGACGAATCCACACTGAAAATATCAAAAGAAAATCTAAAACCATATGACTATGAGGACATTTGTGGATTTCCAGTGACTGATCAGATGAGACTTGATGCAATCTATGAGGGCAGTACTGGTTTTACCAATGATGGTTTATCATACCTAAAATTGCGTGGTGGGAATTTTACGCACGTTGAGCTTGACCAATATCATAATCATGAGTATCCTTCATTGAATTATTGGTTTACATTAAGAAACGGACAGCAGATCTATTTCCAAATTAGCGCATGCAACATTGAGAATCCAGACATCACTTTGGGCAAAGTTTCTGCGGAATATTTCAAGATAAAACCGGAGACTGGAGATGTCAACTATGAGCATATATCTGTGCCAGGATTTCCAATGGTAAACACGATAACCATGAAGTCCGTACTTGATGCTGAGAACTACCAAGGGATTACAGATTACTATGCAACATTACAAAGTCATGTCATGTTTACCAGTGAGAATGTCACCTTTGATCCTTTGTGGAGAGATCAAGTTTTCCAATTGATGGATTATTGCAATGATATTGGAAGTTATGAGATGAATATAGTTAACAAAAAGATAGAGTGGAGTTTTACAGTAAAATAAACTCTGAATTTTTGTTATAGGTGAAAATGTATTTGCAGGTTTGATTGTTAGAATTGCTATTGGCACAATATTTTTTGAAGATAAACAAGGGGGAGAAGAGGAGATTGAAATCAAAAATATGCTACAGTTAAAAAATGAAACGTCTCAAAAAATAACATAATACAAAGTAGATTGTTCTGCAAGATGATCTAATGTTGACTTGCATGGTGCAAACTTTTGGACATGGATCTAGGAAAAGTCAACATGTCAGATGGTTCTGATAAATTATGGCCGTATTATCGTGATATTCTGCCAGAATACATTTGAGGCATATGTGGCAAGTGAAAAAGTTAAACAGAAATTGATACAATCTCCAATCAAGAATTCGGAAATCAGAACGCTTACACTAATACTTATTCTATCTGGACTAATTGGGATGTTTTTATGGGGGATAATCAACTACGGTCTCAACTTTACTGACACTCCAGACGCATATCCTGACCTGTGTCAATGCAATATGGATATTTTTGGAATTCCTGCGTTTGTTTCAGCA
This sequence comes from Phascolosoma agassizii, assembly GCA_035593235.1. Classification (NCBI taxonomy): domain Eukaryota; kingdom Metazoa; phylum Annelida; class Sipuncula; order Phascolosomatiformes; family Phascolosomatidae; genus Phascolosoma; species Phascolosoma agassizii. The sequence goes on along the minus strand of JAVJHY012260647.1, from coordinate 3,948 downwards.
TGGGGGATCTTGATTACGGTGCCAGCAATAGTTTTTGTATCAACCAGTTCAAGTAAGAAAAGAATCATCTTTGCCTCCTTGTCATCAGTGGTGGTCTTTTTGATCTTTGTTTTGATAATTATGTTGATGGTTGCATCCTCAATGCCATGGGGAAAATAGTTAGACTAGAATTAATGTAATTTCAGATGTGGGAAATTATTACAGTCGGATTGACGATGAAATACGTTAAGGAAAAAAATTTAAAATAAAAAACAGGGCAAATCAAGATTTAGCTGTTTCGTATGATCATGTATAAATGCAATAATTCAGAATAGTTATTCTTCCAAGTACAGCATACGCCAGAATGGTTGCGGATAATCTCCATCCGATTCTTTTTGCAAATCATCGTAAACCTGATTTTTTGTATCTACATCCTCAAGCCAGATTTCAATATCATATATTCCAGGTTCTGTAATCATTGTGCCACCGTTGTCAATTATTATCATGCCGTTGGCAGGAATGGAAATCTGCTCATACGTCTCATCCTCAAATCTGTCTTCAAACTCGTCATCAAAATCTCCACCGCTTCTGATTGAGATGCTGTAGCTGATGTTCTTTTCAATGTCATCTCTGTTTTGTATCTCGCTGACAATGGTATACTGTAAATTCTCATCAAACCAGGTTGCAGTGTTTCCTTGTTCATCTATGACGTCAATGTAGTTTGTTTTTAGTCCAAAGACATTGTACTCATATTCGACACTCTCTGCAAGCGTGTTGATTTGTGATTCATCTGAAAATGATATTTCAGATGACGTGGCATAGTCAAAACTATTATCGTATTTGAAATCTTCATCAAAGAATGGGGAATCTTCCATGACGGATGCAAACATCGCACCTGACACGATGGTGAATCCAATCCCTATAGCAGTGAGTGCAATCCCGAGGTACAAACAGTTCTTTGCCTTTTTCGGGTCGTCCTCTTTTATCACAAAGTATGCAATGACTCCTCCGACCACTGTAAGAAGTATCGGTAAAAGATACCAAGCTCCACTTCTTCTCTTTTTTGCTGCTGCTGCTGTATCTTCATTGGATGACAATGTTGTAAATAAAACAAAATTGGGATAAACAGTGTTCTTGTGAAAAATTGTTATTGGTTTGGTGAATTCTTTATTTTATTTTTTCTCGTTCTTTTTTTTCATGGTGTAAAACGTGATGAGCATGCCGATTCCAAAACCGAACAGTCCTGCAACGATGTGACTTATTGATACCAGTACCATACAATACCATCTGCTTTTGCTTTTAAGCAAAATGAGATGACCTATCATGTATGAACTCAGGTCATTTTTTGCAGTACTGGTTGGAATGATTTGTTTTTTCATTGCATCTATTTTTTATGCAGAAAAGGCCTCCACATTAGAAAGAAAACTAAAAGACCTATACAGTCAAGATTCTGATAATTCCATATACACATCAAAATATAAACATGTCATGAAACCAAAACCGTCCAATGAAGATACCGGACATGAAAAAAACAATACTGTACAGTGTTGTTTCAGCCATCTCCATACCTGTTCTTGTAGCTATACTCCTTCCATTTGCAATGTCCACTGTTTCCTTTATTGCAATTACTGATGATAATGTTTACAACAATGAAGGTGATGCCAATTTTAAAATCTCTGTCCATAATGGAGGTCTTGTTCAAACCAAAAACACAATCATTGAAATGAAATTTGATTTGACAGCTGACAACAACAATGTATGGATAGATGATTTTGACATTCTTGATGACTGTTTAGAAGGTGACATGCAATTTCTTAGCAAGCCAAATCAAAGGTTTTTGGTGTATCTTGAACACTTTTCTCCGGGAGTAAAATGTGATTTTATTATAAGTTTATCTCATCACCACCCCATAACAATGAATTTTACTCAAACCACAATCACATCTGATGGAATGCTTGCCAAAGTCAATGACATCCCTCGATTAGGGGACCTTCAAATTTATGGTGCGGGGCTGGTATTTTCAATCATTGGTATAGTATTGTCCGCAAGGTTTGCATACAATTCCTTAAAAAATTAGATGGGTCATACTTGAGGTACTGGGTAAATATTTTTTGAATGTAGGTTATATTTTGTTTTTAAGCAAAACGTAATACCATTCCATGAACATACTGGGAGCAACAAAGTCATCTGCAAAGCTTACTCCGCACTTTGAGTACGGCTACATCATCACACCCGGAAACTTTCTAAATCTGTCAGAGGAGAACAAGCAAAAAAAGCTTGGACAGTTCTTTGACGTGCTGCGGGTAATCGAAAAACCCGTCCGAATAACAATGTCAAAGAAGATGATGCTCATCACAATAGATGGCAAGGAAAAGCCAATGCATGTAATGCAGGTGCACATCGAGTCAAATGAGCCATTATCTGACATACTAAACCAGATAAAGTTTGACTTTGTTTCAGAGCAGAGACCACCACACCTGATCATAAAAAAAGAATATCTAAAGTCAATGATGCTGGCAGAAATTTTAGATGATAACCTAGAGTCAGACCCAATATACTCTGCCACCTACTGTCTGGAATCACTTCCTGCAAGGCTGTCATACGCTTGGATCACCTCAATATTTTCTGTATGCTCTCATATTCAGATGTGGTTTGTCCCGATTCGAGACAACGAGGCAGAAATCCGGCTAAACAGATTCATCAATTTTGTAGAAGAGGATGCCAAGACCAGTACTCAATCAAAAGAACTTTTCACAAAGGCTACAAACACCCGAAACCTACTCAACCGAAGCGAGACCAAGATCTTTGAAATCATTGTAAACTGTACGGTAATGACTATTGACAAAAGTCAGCTAAAGGCAGAAGAGAAAAGGTTCATCGAAAAGGCAAGACAAGAAAAGGGCTCGTTTCATCTGTTGGCAGCGCAGCAGGCCCAGGTATTTTTTGAAGGGTTTGGACAGAAACTGACCTTTGATTTGGGGTCTTGCAGCATACTGTACGCGTTTGCATCAGCTGACATGCTGGAACTGCCAAACGGAATTCCAGTAGGACGAAACATCATAACAAAGGGTCCTGTAATCTTTGACATACTAAAGAGGACAAACCTTAACGTTGGCATCATTGGTACATCAGGTTCTGGAAAGTCATTTACTACAAAGCTGTTGATTTACAGACTATCCAAGAAATATCATGACTCTCACATCTACATAATTGATCCTACAGACGAGTACGGTTCTATTGCAAAATTTCTTGGAATGGAAAAACTTGACATTACCGGAGAAGATGAGCTAGGCCTTGATCCTTTCCAAATTCTAAAGCCAGTTGATGCAGCTGACATATTAGGAGAGATAACGCATGCACCTGATCCGACGAGGTTCCAGTTCCAAAAGTATTCAGACAAGATAAACAGTCTTGCAGAGTTTCACGAGAAGCTTGATGCAAAGGACAAGGTATTCTTAGAACATCTCATTGACGGTCCGTTGGCCAAGATCATGTCGGGCACTCCAAAGATCACTAGTCAGAAGAAAATAATTCTATCAATGGGCAAGGGCAGCACCGCATCAGAATCAGAAGCAATGATTCTCGTACTACTACTAAACAAGATCTACAAGACATGCAACGACCTGCCGGTAAAAACAAGAAAGATTATCGTGATAGATGAGGCATGGCGGATGTTTAAGATGAAGAGGACATCAAAGTACATCGACATGATTGTACGTATGGGACGAAAGATGAACATCATGTTTGTGTTTGTATCCCAAAGAGTCGATGATATTGCCTCAGATTCCGGTGGAATAGGCAAAATAATAGACAACATGGCAACCAAGATCATGCTTGGGCTCAATGAGCAGGCAGCAGATGATGCCCGAGACGTTCTGAAACTCTCAGAGCACGAAAGGGATTATCTCACAAAGTTTTCTGCAGGTCAGGCATCGTTTTTGGCAGATGACTACAAGGTGGTAACAAAAT
>JAVJHY012259589.1:13360-24931 GCA_035593235.1 Phascolosoma agassizii | reverse complement strand
TCGGTGTCAGGTCCGGCATGCCAGCGAGCGCGCGATCGACATCGTCCCGACGAAGGTGCGTGTACCGCGCTGTCGTCGTGATCGAAGCGTGACGGGCCAGGTCGCGGAGCACGACGTCTCGGACGCCCGACTCAGATGCGGCGGTGATGTAGCTGTGCCGAAGCGCGTGGAAGTCGATGCGTCGATCGGATTCGTCGCGCAGCGGGAGCCTCCCGGATGAGTCGCGACGGATGACGCCCGCCGCCTCGAGATCCTCGCGTAGCATCCGCGCGACGTTCGTCTCGTGAGGCATGCCGAAGGCCGGCGCGGTGGGGAGGCGGTTGCGGAGGTACGCAACGAACTCGCCGGCGAAGGCACAGCGCAGCTTCACGACGTCCGCCTTCCTGCGCTTCGAATACCCGGAGGCAACGCGCACGCTCGGCGAGCTGCCGTCGAGGTCGAAGCTGGCCCGCCGAAGGCTACGGATCTCTCCCGACCGGAGGCCCGTTTCACACGCCATGCGGTAGAGCATGTATCGATCCTCGGGAGAGACACCGAGCCTGTCAGGACCCCTCTGCTGGGTCATCCAACGCCCGAAGTGCCGCAGGGCGGCGACGTACGCGTTCGACGTGGACACCTGGATCCGCTCGGCCTCGCGCTCGCCGCGCAAGTACTGCGAGATGCGGCTCGCGTCGATGTCTGCCCACCGGATGAACCCACACGCGTCGAACACGCGTCGGATTCTGGCGCGCGTCTGATCGGCGTGCCGTCTTCGCGTATCCGACCTCTCGGCGGTCCGGTTGCGCGCAATGAGCGCCTGACGGAAGTCCTCAAGGTGTTGTGCGAGCGTCGTCGCTCGAGTCACGTGCTCGCTGTCGAGGAGCTCGAGCTTCGCCAGGCGGAACCTCAGCGCGTCGGGCAGAGACTCGATCCACCGTGTGAGGTCAGGACCCGGACGGTCCTCGACGATCCGTAACGCGACGAGACTCTCGAGCCGCTTGCCGAGTTCGCGCGTCGCGCTCTTGTCGGGGAACCCGGCGACCTTCCGCTCGACGCCGCGGTGGTCCTTGATGGCGACGTGGAATTCGGCGACGCTCCGAAGGCGTCCGCGGCGGTCTCTGTACTTCGGCTTGAAGATCCACATGGGCTACCCGGAGCGTCGCAGGCTCGACCGAGTCTGCATCGACTCCCACCGGTCGCGAGAGAGAAGTCCGGACGATGACGTGCGCGATGCGTCGATCCACTCCTGGAGCTCGCTGACGCTCCACAGTACGCGCCGCCCGATGCGGAGTGGACGCGGACACATCCCCCGCGCGTCCTGCTTGAGCCACGTCGAACGCGACACGCCACACACGGACGCAGCCTGGTCCGCGCCGATCAGCAGAGGCGGAACAGGTCGCTCGCCGGGGCAGTCGGTGGCATCGACATCGGTTTCGGCGCGGCAACTACCCGGCTTGCTCGTCCCGCACTTCACGACGTCCGTCCTCTGCGTGTGGTTCGAGCGGCGACGTATGCCTCGACGTCCTTGCGGCGGAAGCGCAGCGACCCTCCGATTTTCACGCTCGGCAGTGCGCCGGAAGAAACGAGACGCACGATCGTGCGCGTTGAAACCTGGAGGAGATCTGCCGCGTCGCCAGGCCGAAGGAGGCGATTCGGATCGAGTTGTTCGCTCATCTCCGACTGTAGACCAACGCGTTCCGCGCCGGTCAAGGTCTGGGCTCGACAATCCGAGACAGCCGTGGCGCGGACCTTGGTCTCACTCGAATGACGCCGACCGCGCGATGTTCGCGCTCGGGCTACGTCGGGGGTCCACTCAGGACGATCTCGCTCGCACGGAGCACGGAGTCGAGGCGTTCCTCCACAATCGTGGGTCCGAGCACGTCTTCAAACGCGTTGATGACGATGTAGCTATTCTCCGAGAGCCAGTCGGCGACATCGGGCTGTGCGTCGACGCCGAGTCGGTCGAACCAGAGGTCTAGCAGCGCGTCGAGCTTATCCCCGATCCGGTGCGCGCTTCGCTCGTGGTCGCTCATCGCGGCCTCCTTGGCCGCAAACTCCGCGCGGATCTGACGAACGACCTCATCGTAGCTGAGTGCATCCGGTTGCTTCTGGTTTCCCATCTGGTGACGTGACACTCCGTGTCATGTGTGGTGAGCCTCTACGTTCTCGCGCGGAAGGCGGAGGGCGAGAGGCTCGTTGGCCGAACCCTATCCACGATCTCACGCCGAATTCGAGAGCCTTTTCGGACGCGTTTCAGCGGGGCTCGCAATCATCGTTGAATTGCATGGAATTATTGCGCAACGCGGCCCGCTCACTCACCCGAACCGTAAGTCCCGGACGTGCATCACCTTGGGTCGCACCGAGCAACCCGTGCCCGGACACCACCAATCACGTCGTGTCGCGTCGGTTTGAATGTGTTTATTCGGCCCAAGAAAAGATGTGGACGCTGGGCCGCCCCGATCGCGTGTGCCGGGCTGTGGCTTGCCGCGGGGAGGCCTAGCCGCAGCCACCGAGACTGATCGGCTCGGCGGCTGGCCTTCAATCCGCTACGCGACCGGGGACGACTCGCTGCCGGCGTAGCGGATGTGCGCCGCGATGACGTGATGCCCGGTACCCAGCTTGGGGCGGAAGTCGGCCATGGCGTTCGCCGCGTTGATCGCGATGTTGAGTAGGTTACCGGCATCCCGTTCGCCGTCACGAACGTACTCCGTGAGTTCGTCGACGAGCACGGCAACGCCATGCCGCGCGCCGCGTGCATATCCGGGGTCGAGCTTGGGACTTTTCTCGTAGGCCGCCACCAAACCCGCGCCGGAAAGCCCCGCGCGGTCTACGCCTGCGCGGTCTTTGTCGACGTGGTGGAACAGCTCCTCCTCGAGAGCGCGGATCTCGCGGTGGATCTCCTCTACCGCGGCGCGGACCCCTGCCGCGTTCGCGCCCTCTAGCGCGTCATGGGCGACGAGTAGGCTCGCGCGCCGTTCTTCGTCGCTCTTGCAGTCCGTCAAGCGGACGCCGGGTTCCATCGGAAGGTGTTTCATCGTTCGTCTTCTTCTTGAAGTGGTTGCGCTCGAAGGCGCGGGAAAGCGCCGGCCGCCTACGCGACTGCCGACGTGAACACCGTGGCCTTCTCGCTCGTGCGCATGAGGGCGGGATCGAGGTCGAGCTCGACGACGACGTCGCCAGGACCGTGCCGATTGCCCATTACGATCATCGAGGTCTCGGGCAACGCCTCGAGTCCGAGCGGGTTCGGCTCGCCGCTCCGCCAGATTCCGATGACCGCGTCGGCGCCTTGCTCAATCGAGCCAGACTCACGCAAGTCCGACAGCAGTGGCATCCGACCCTCCGCCTGACGCCCGAGCTGAGCGAGCGCGATGATGGGCACGTTCAACTCACGCGCAAGCGCCTTGAGCGTCGTGCTGATCGCTCCGACCTCTTGGAAGCGATCGCGATGCCCCGGGACTTTCAGGAGCTGGAGGTAGTCGATCACGAGGAGGTCGAGCCCGTTGCGCGCGTGTCGCCGAGCTCGTGACCGAACAGTGGCGACCGCCGTACCCGCCCGCATCGCTTCGAACTGAATCGGAAGCTCGCGATACTCCGCCGCCGCATCGCGAACCGCGTCTTGCTCGGCGGGCGTAAGCGATCCACTTGTGATGTCCGAACAGCGGACGCCGGAGAGATTCGCTAGGGTTCGATCAGACAGCTCGTCGGTCCCCATCTCGCACGAGCAGAAGAGGACGCGACGCCCGGCCTTTGCAGCGTTCAGTGCGATCTGAATGGCGACCGTGGTCTTGCCAATCTTCGGTCGGGCGGCAAGCACGGTCATGCGCCCTGGACGAAGTCCGCCGAGCGCTCGATCGATCGTGGGTAGGCCCAGGCGAACAGTATTGGCATCGACTGCCTCGCGGCCGCGGCACGCTCGCTCTGCGGCATCCGTGAGTCCTTGACCAATCGACGCGCGGTCAGATGTCGTGGACTGGACACTCTCAGTAGTCTTGAAGAGCCCAGCTTCGGCGCGCTCGATCAGCTCTTCGACGTGGTTCGAGTCCGACGACCCATTCAGTCGAACGTCATCACACTCGTCGAGTCGCTTGCGCAACTCTGCCCTGAGCGCCCGCAGCCTCGAGGCTTCGCGGACTTCGCGAGCGTGGTGCATCGCGTGCGCGGACGACTGACACGATTCCGCGAGCTTGATGATGAAGCTCGTCCAGCCGTCCTTGGGCTGACGCTGCGCGGCGTCGGCGTATCCTTCGACTCGGTGCACGACCGGTTAGCTAACGCGGGGTCGCGAAAGCCGGTCTTTCTGCCCGATCGCCGCACCTCAGACTCGCCCGATCAGAGCGCGCCCAGGTGCCTGGTTGCGCCGCATCCGATCTTGTTAAGCGGGTCTTCCACCGGCCGGATTGCACTGCTAGACCCGAGGGCATGGAGCACGCAAGAAAGCTTCGCGTTGAGTCTCTCCGTCGAGCCCTCGGCTTCGATCTTCGCGAGAGACGTCGCGGCGACGGTCTCACGGCCCTCGAGGTCGGTAGTCGCCTGAACGTGAGCGGGATAGCCGTCAGCTCGTGTGAGCGCGGCCTCTACCACCCGCGCGCCTACCTGATCGGACCGCTCCGTGAGCTCTTCGATCGCCCTACTCAATCCCTCCCTACCCGCCAGGAGGCGGCAAACGGATGACGACTGACCAGCACGACCTCGCCATCATGCACTATAGGTAGTGGACGAAATCTTCGACCCAAACGCCGGGAGAGGGGAACTCGAACGGGTACGCCACCCGAGCAGTGGCATTATCCAGCATCGTCAAGTCGTCAAAGACCCCGTCATCGTTAACGTCCCCGATCAAGAGCGTCATATCCCCATACGGGACTCCCTGTAGCTGCATCTGCCATAGAAGCCCCTCGGAAACATGCCGCCGAAGAAGCAAGCGGGGCCCCGGTTTCTGCAACCAATCTAACTGAGATCCATCGAGCAAGCGAACCACGTTGTGACTCGGATCCAAGCTCAGTTGTGACAAGTGACGGCCATTCACATCGGAGTGCACCAGCAATACAAAGCGACCATAGGGGTCTGGAGAAACCTGTTCGATCAACCCCAACCCAAAGCCGCGATACACATCGACTCGCACCATCTTGTGAACAGGATTGCCGTTAAGCTTGAGCTTCTTGACCTTTTTATGCGTCCACCTCTGGACAATCTGCTCACCTGCCGCGGACTCGCCGAGGAGGTAAAACTCGTTTTGCTTGACCGCAATCACCTGCTCGATTCCGAACGCGGCGGAATAATAGAAAGACATGACCGCGGAAGGGTCCGAAGACAGATTGTCCAGTTGAAGATCAGTGCTTCCTGGAAGAAAATTGAAGAGTTGCGCGTCTTCGGTGGTCCAGTACGAGAAGTCCTCCACGACGATTGTCGAGGCATCGGACCGAACGCGAGGAGGCAAAGCGGGCATCTCGTGTTTCAACTGCGCGGGAGATTGGCGCTTAGGGAGGTCCGGGCTAGAGCGCCTGGAGCTTAGAGCAAAAGCAACCACACAGCCGACCGTCGCAGTCAGCGCCATGCCATGCAGAAGCTTCATTCCGCACCTCCCGAGCTGGTATCCGGGCACTTATCGCACTTCGGCACTACACCATCGGGGTATCCGAAGTCGGGGGCCGAAACGGGCTGACTGGGGGGTGGAAGCGGCATCACCGGGCAGCTCGAATTGGGCGGAGTCGTTGATGGGCACTTATCGACGCTTTCGCTCTGAGAGCACGTACTGGCTGTCTCGCGAGCACTCGGAATTCGATCGCCTGCCTTGTCCGTTTTTTCTGGGTAGTCAGCTTTCTCCCGCGCCTCTCCAATCGCAGTACACATCCCTTCGCATCGACCCCTTTCCTCGGCTAGCTCCGCTCGCTTCGCTTCCTTCTCCTCTTCGCTGGCCTGCGGGTCATTCTCTAGGTTGGCCAACTCCGTCTCGAGCTGTGCGATGTTTTCCTTGACCGCAGCTAGATCCATGCAGGTCTTCTGAGCTGCTGCGACAAACACTGCGAGATGCTGACATGTGTTCGCGCCCATACCTGCGCCCAGGTATCCATTGTGGCAGCACCCGAGGTGATACCCCTCATGCACCAAGAGCGCGGACACGTAGCCCAATAGAATGCCGTACTCACGTGTTCCGGGCTGCGGCTCGGGATAGAAGCTCATTCGCGCCTCTCCCGGCAGAGGCTCGAAGTCCGGATGATAAGGCAGGTTCGACCATATCCAGCTAAAGGCGACCTTGATTATTGGGTTGCCGTTCTTGTCACCCGTGACTCCGGCCGGTCCGGGCACACCCGCCCAACCAGTATCTAGCGGTAGAGCTTGGAACACCGGTTCATTGTTCGTGTTTTGGACATAGGCGTTCGCAGCTGCAAGTATACCCTCGCCGTACCCCTGCGCGGTGACCGCTTCCCCAGCGAATGTCAGGGCGAGCGAGAACACGACGTGCCTCAATAGTGTACCAACTTGATATCGCATAGGAGCCCTCTGTTCCTTGAGTCAGCGGGGTATATGGTAGCTACATGCCATGCATACGTTACGCGATTCTGTGAATCGCGGAAGAACTTCCTCACGGTTTCGATTGGGGACGGTCCGACAAGGGCGCGAACCGCCTTCCTCGTGCTGCGGGCTGGCTGAGGATAGGCGGTGCAAAGGGGTTCGGGGCTCCCAGATCCAGAGCCCTGAGGATTGGGGCGCAACGCGGCGTCGCGCTGCACTTCATCCAACCCGGCAAGCCCGTGCAGAACGCCTTCGTCGAGAGCATGAACGGCAAGTTTCGCGCCGTCTGCCTCGACCAAACCTGGTTCACCAAACGTCTCCATCGTCGTCTTGCCCGCTAGCGACTTGTGAACTTCGGCACGAGTCTCCACCTCCCTTCGTCGGCGATCGGGGTGAAGACGTGATGTGCTTCAGGCTCCTCCAGCCGTACTTCCAGGTAGACATGTCGGAGGGGCAGACGGCGTTCCCTCGCTTGATCGAACAAGCCGAGTCGCACTACGGAGCCAACCGGTTCGGGATTATCCCACCGAGGGCGTAGCTCTTGGTACTGACGCGTGTACGCGCGGCGGACCGCCGGGGCTGGTTGCGTGGCGCGGTCGATAGGCGGTGCGGGTGCGAAGGTCTTCGCTGCCCGCTCTACCGTCGGTCGGTCGACCGAGCCAAGACTTCGATCGTGGCGCGAACGTGCTGGGGCAGTCTGTCCCACGCGTCGACCACTGCCTCGAGCACCGGGTCCGACGACCTTGCCCCCAAGCTGGCCCCCAAGCCGCGAGCGCCCTCCGACGTAAACTTTTGCTCCTGCAACCCCTTACGCCCCTCGCCCAGCGGAATCATAATCCGCGAGTCGGGGGTTCGAATCCCTCCACCGCTACCACCTGGGGCGGCTCCTGCACCCGCGGGGCGGGTCTGAACCATCTCAAGCGCTCGCCACCGCCGCGCGCCTCACTCGCCGCCGGCCGCGTACCCGAGAGCTTCCAGGTCGTCGATGCGGCGCTCGTCGAGGGCGGAGGCCTGCTCGCCGACCAGGGGCTGGAGGAGCGCGTCGAACACGGCGCGGTTGCGTTCGAACAGCTCGTCCGGCCACTCCGCGCCGCCCGCGATCTGGTCGTTCTCTTCGTTCGGATCGCTCGCCAGATCGAAGGCGAGCCACGGCCGGTCGACCGTGCGCGCTTCCTCGTAGCCGATCAGTTTTCGCGAACCCTCCACGACGGCGAACGTCGAGCGTTCCGGGCGACACTCGAAGGCGTAGATCGGGCGCGAACGATCGAGTTCGAGGAGCGGAGTGCCGAGCCAGGCTTCGCTGCGGCGGATCCCGGCGATCGCGCCGAGGGTCGGGGCCATATCGATGAGCGACACCGGGTGTTCGACGCTCCGCGCCTCCACGCGCGGGCCGCGGATCAGGAACGGGATGCGCACCTGCTCCTCGAACACAGGCCCCTCGTGCCCCATGTCGCCATGCTCGAGGAACGCCTCGCCGTGGTCGCTCGTGAACACGACGTAGGCCTCGCCGTTCGGGTCGAACGTGTCGAGCATCTCGAGGAACTTCGCGAAGCCGCGGTCGAGGTCGGCGACGCCTTCCTCGTAGCGAACGCGCGTCGCCGCGGCGCGTTCCGGACTCGTAGGCGTCTTCGGCTTCTCCGGCGCGTCGTTCGTCACGTGCCGCGCAAAGCGGCGCAGGATGCGCGTGTCGAGCCCGCGCTGCGGGACCATCGGCGCTTCCTCGGTTGCGCGGTAGGGACCGTGCACGCGGTAGGTCTGGACGAACAGGAACGGCGGTCGACCATCGTCGGCTTCCAGAAACGCGCGCGCGCGCTCGATCGTGGAGCCGAAGTCGTAGCGCAGTTCGTCGAACGTCTCGAAGCCCTGCTCGAAGCCGTAGGCCACCGACACCACCGCCGAGTCGGTCACGGCGCCGGTGCGATAACCGGCGCGTCCGAGCTGCTCGGCGATCGAGTCGATCTCGCTCGGCATCGCGCTGTCGAAGTCGTCGGCCGTTGCCTGGCGCGGGAACATGCCCGAGAACATCGTCGCGTGCGCCGGCAGGGTGTAGGTCGACACCGACCACGCGTTGGGAAAGCGCAGGCACTCCTCGGCAAACGCGTTGATGTTGGGCGCGAGCGAGGGGTCGCCGCCGTAGAGCGCGAGGTTGTCCGCACGGAACGTGTCGGCGACGAACAGGATGACCGGCGGACGCTCGTTGATGGGGGAGTCGAACGCGCGTGCTGCGTAGGTTCCGACCTCCGCGGGGCCGATGACGGGCGCAAGGAACGACGTGTAGGCGAGCGATCCTTCGACCTCGAACTCGAGGCGATCGATGGACGCGCCGGCGAGCGTGACGGTGTGATGCTCGGAGCTGCCCAGCCCGTCGTGCCCCTGTTTGTGCTCGAACACGACCGCGCCGTCGACCCGCACTCGGAACGTGCGCAGCGGAGCGTCTTCACCATAGCGCTCGTCCACGAGTGCCGGTTCGACGCACGTGGCGAAGCGCAGCACGCGCGCCGCGTCGGACAGCTCGAGCTCGCGTTCGATCGCGACGGTCTCGTTCGGCCACACGAAGATGCCCTCGCCCGAGAAGCGTCGGCCGCGGACGCGCGCCGATACCGCCAAGGAGTCGGCGGAGGCGACGCGCACGCCGAGCGTCGACGACTCGGGCAGCTCTTGGTCGGGAGGCCAGCGCAGGTAGAGCTCGTCGCGGAACGCCTGATACACGCCGTAGTCGAACGCGCTCTCGAAGTCCGCGAGGATCACGGAGAGCCCGCCGACCAGTGCGCCGCGAATCCCGTCGTCTCCGGACAGGCGCACGTTGGACATGCCCAGTCCGCTCACGGGAATGTCGACCCTCCACAGATCGGGCGCGCCCGACGGCGTCCAGTCCGCGCGCTCGATGGTCGACTCGATCCAGAGCGCGTCGTCCTCGACGAGGCGTAGCTCGCGCCCGTCGTTGGAATCCCATGTTCGCGCCTGCGCGGATTGAAGCGACGCGGCTTCGGACACGAGCGGCGCGAGGTGGGTCCAGCGCACTTCCGTCGAGTCGCCGCAGGCCGCGAGGAGCAGGAGCGAGAAGAGCGGCGTGCGGAGACGGAGCATCGTGGACCACGCCACGATCTGGCCGCCGTGTGCGACCATCGGGACGTCGCTCGCAACCGTAGCCGAGCGCCGAATGCGTCGCAAGGGCGCGACATCGGCGCCGGTCCGTTCGTGCCGTTCGCTGGTCGAATCCGTTTCTCGCGCACTCACCGACCTCGGCGACGAGCTAGCAGGCAGCGCGAATCCAGGGCCCTTCGAGGATGGCGTGCGTTTCGCCAAGGCCTGCTAGGCTAGGGGCATGCAAGCACTCCCCCTGCGCCGCCTGTTCGCCCCGCTCCTCGCCCTCGCCGCCCTCGTTCTGCCCGCGCACGCGACGTGGTCGATCGTGGTGCTCAACCTCAAGACGCGCGAGGTCGCGGTCGCGTCCGCGACGTGCATCGAGCGGATGAACCTGCGTGGGGAGACGCCAGCGATCTTCGTCGGTCGCGGCGCGGCCGCGGTCCAGTCGAGCGGCGACCCGAACGCGGTTAATCGCACGATCATGTACGGCCTCTTCGAGGAGGGCGTTCTGACGCCGGCGGAGATCCTGGCCGTCGTCGCTCAGCAGGGGGGACACGGCACGCGCCAGTACGGCATCGTCGCGTTCACCGGGGACCCGGTGACGTTTCCGACGCGCTTGTACCAAGGCGTTCCGCGCGGAATCACCGGTCAGGTCGGCGACTTCGTGTACGCGATCCAGGGCAACTCGCTCGTGGATGACTACCTGGTCGTGCGCGCGGCGGAGGATGCCTTCCGCAACGCGAGCGGCGACATGGGCCAGCGCCTGATGGTCTCGATGGAGGCCGCGCGCGACATGGGTGGCGACGGTCGTTGCTCGTGCGATCCGCTGCGCCCGACGATCTGCGGCGCGCCGCCGCCCAGCTTCACCAAGTCGGCGCACTGCGGCTACCTGATCGTTGCACGCATCGGCGACTCGAACGGCGGCTGCCACTCCCAGAGCGGGTGCGCGAAGGGCAAGTATTACCTCGCCCAGAACATCTTCGGTCCGAACGCAGAGCGGGGCGATCCCGACCCCGTGACTCAATTGCGCGCGCGCTACAACGGTTGGCGCCGTGCGCGCCGTGGTCGGGCGGACGGGATCCTGTCGACGGTCGATGCGGTGCAGGCGCTGCCGGCCGATGGCGTGACGACGACGACGGTGACGATCCAGCTGCGCGACATCGACGACGTTCCCGTGCCGAACGGTGGCGAGCTCGTCACGGTGACCACGCTCGACGGGTTGCCCTCGATCGCGTCGGTCGGCCCGTTGACGGATCTAGGTGGCGGGCAGTACTCGTTCATGCTCACCGCGGGCACGACGACCGGTACGGACACGTTCGTGATCACGGCTCCGGACGGCAACGACCGTCATGCAACGCTCTATCCCTATTTGACCGTGCGCAGCGACGTCGCGAGCGGGCTGCACTCGGGCTTCGACCAGATCTCCGCAGCGTCCGCGTCGCGCGTGCCGCTCGTTCTCAACGTCCCCGGTCGAGGCGGGTCGAAGTACCTCATCGTCGCGAGCCTCAGCGGAACGCAGCCGGGCGTCCAGGCGACCGATTTTCTGTTCCCGCTCAATCCGCCGCTGTTCAGCGTGCTGCGCGGCGGCGTCGACGAGGCGCGCATGCCGGGGACCTTCGGGGCGCTCGACGACGAGGGGCACGCGGCCGGAGCGTTCGTGACGGGCGCCGGGCTGCTGACGGCGCTCGTCGGCCGGCGCGTCGACTGGAGCGCTGTGATCTTCGCGCCGGACGGCCGCGTTTCGACCGCACCGGTCGGCTTCGATATCGTTCCGTAAGGGGCTCGGTCGAGCGGCGAATCGCGCCGTAACGCAGGCGGGCGCGAGCGTGTATGGACGCGGCCGTCCCTTCTAGGAGAAACCGCCATGCCCCTGCTCTCGCTCGTTGCGTTTGCCCTCGCCACGTTCCTCTCGACCGATGATCGCGTCAACGGTTGGCGCGGCGACGTCGACTTCTTCGTCGCCGAAGCCCGGCGCGTCCACGCCGATCCCGAGCG
>JAVJHY012259589.1:0-13350 GCA_035593235.1 Phascolosoma agassizii | reverse complement strand
GGTCAGGACCGCGACGATCCGCTCGTCGTCGGGGAAGCCCGCGAAGATGTCGCGCGGCAGTGAGCCCACCGCGTCGACGAGCTGCGCGCCGCGATCGCCGACCTCACGGACGACCAGATCCTCGGGCGCATGATGCGGCTCGCCGCGATCCTGGACGACGGTCATACGGCCGCCTACGGCCCGGCGGCGAGCTCGCTGCTCGAGTTCGAAGCGCGCGTGCTGCCGTTCAAGTTCTATCTGTTCCCGAGCGGGCTCCACATCGTCGACGGCGTTGGGGAGTACGTCGACCTGGCCGGCAGTCGCGTCGTCGGTCTCGGCGGCGTCGCAGCAGACGAAGTCCTGCGCCGCATGTCTGAGTACCGCGGCGTGGACAACGCGCAGACGTGGACCTGGCTGGGCCCGCAGTTCTACCTGCCCCGACTGATCCTGCTGCGCGACGTGGGGGTCGCCGTGGACAACGGGACGGTCGAGATCGAACTCGTCACGCTCGACGGCGACGAGCGGACGGTGAGCGCCCTTTGCACCGAACGCGAGCTCGTCCGCAAGCTGCGCCCGTTCCCGCTGCGCGTCGGCGACGCGCCGCGCTACCTATCGAATGTCGACGCGAACTACTGGATGGAGCCGCTGCCCGAGACAGGCGCGCTCTACGTGCAGTTCAACCAGGTGCGCGACGCGCCGCTCGAGTCGATCGCCGCGTTCAGCACGCGTTTGCGCGCGACGCTCGCCGAGGAGCAGGCCACCACGCTCATCGTCGACGTGCGGAATAACAACGGCGGGAACAACACGCTGGTGCGCCCCTTCGTGCGCGCGTTGATCGAGTTCGACATGCGCTCCGACGACCACCGCATCTTCGTGCTGATGGGACGCAACACGTTCTCGGCCGCGCAGAACTTCATCAACCGCATCGAGCGCTGGACGGACGCGACGTTCGTCGGCGAGCCAACGTCCTCGTGCCCGAACTTCGTGGGCGAGGGGAACGAGCTCATGCTGCCCTTCAGTCGGCTGCGCGTGAGCATTTCGAACCTGCTCTGGCAGGACTCCGATCCGTGGGACGATCGTCCGTGGATCGAGCCGGACATCACGGTGCTGCTCACCGCCGACGACTATTTCGCGGGCGCGGATCCGGTGCTCGAGCGCGTCCTCGCGGAGTGACTTCGGGCGCGAGACTCGGCGCGTCGATTCAGTAGACTCGCGCGCTATGACGTCCTTCCGCTTCGAGCTCGAGCTTCCCGCTTGGCTGCAGGCCGAGCTCGACCAACCGGCGCACGCATTCGCGAGCGTCGACGAACGCACGCGCTTCGCGATTCGCCTCTCGTCGCTCAGCGCCGCACAGGAAGACGGCGGTCCGTTCGGCGCGGCGCTCTTCGACATGGAATCGAACGAGCTCGTCGCCGTCGGCGCGAACGCTGTCGTCGCGAGCCAGTGCTCGGTGTTGCACGCCGAGATCGTCGCCATCGTCGTCGCCCAGCGCCGCCTCGGCAGCTACGACCTCGCCACCGCCGGCGGCCGCTACGAGCTCGTATCGAGCACCGAACCCTGCGCCATGTGCCTCGGCGCGCTCCCGTGGTCCGGCGTGCGACGTCTCGTGTGCGGAGCGCGTGACGAGGACGCGCGCCGCATCGGCTTCGACGAGGGCGCCAAGCCGAACGATTGGGAGTCAGCGCTCACCGAGCGCGGCATCGACGTCGAGCGCGACGTGTGCCGCGCGGAGGCGGCGCAAGTACTCGAACGCTACGCACGCGAAGGCGGTCGCATCTACAACGCGCGCCCGGGCGATTGAGTCTCTGATCGCCAGCCCGGACAGCCGTTTGCACGCGGGTGGACCAAGGGAGTAGAACGGTCAACCATGAGTCGCTCGCTCGCCTTCGGACTTGCCTTCGTCGTGGTCGTGCTCGGAATCGCTTGGCTGACCGGGTTCGAGCGCGACGCTGAAACCGGGCCGGTCGACCTCGCGCCGCACGCTGCGATCGCGTCCGCGCCCGCCGGCGTTGTTCCGACCCCCGTCGAGCTGGCGGAGTCGTCGTCGGATGAGGCACCGACATCGCGCACGCCCGAGACTTTGTTGCGTCGATTGCGCGTCGTCGCCGCCGACGACGAACCGAGCGTCGCGACGCGCGTCGTGTTCTTCGACGCCGAGCGCGTCGAGTCGATCGGCGAAACGGATGCAACCGGCTGGCTCGCCGTGCCCGCGGACGTCGCGGCGCACAGTGTTGCGCTCGCGCCGCGCAGCGCGCCGCCACACGCCGTGCGAATCGAATGGCAAGATCGCGCGACGACGATCGTGCGCCTCCCCGCCGGTCTGCGCGTGGCTGGGGACGTGAGCGTGGACGGAGCGCGGCCGAGCGTTCCCTTGACGCTGAGCCTCTACGGAAACGCCGATCGCCAACCAGCGGGCGACTTCGAGGCGCTGGCCCCCGACGTATGGGCCGCGCTCGAGATCGATCTCGAACGCTCGCTCCGGTTGAAGGCGTCGACCGACGCGCGTGGGGCCTTCGCGTTTCATGGACTCCGGGCGGACTGGGACGGGGGGCTCGTTGCACCGGTCGATTTCGTTCTCCAGCCCGAGCTGGTCTTTCCGGCAGGAGTCGTCGCGCGGGTGGGTCGCCTCGAACTGTCGGAACCGTGCGAAGGGTTGGTGTTGCGCCTGCGGTCGAAGATCACAGTGCGCGGACGCATCGTGTCGTCCGACGGCACCGCCGGAGTCGCACGTGCGCGCGTGAGATTCACGGTGCTCTCGGAGCACGGCCGCGGCGGACCCTCGACGAACGCGAACGAGAACGGGCACTTCTCGATCGCCGTCAACCCGTTCGCGACCGCGGCGCCCAGGATCGAGATTGGGCGCGAGGACGGTTCGGCTTCTCGGGACCTCGAGCTGGGCGCATTCCCGTCCGGCGTCGCGGAGTGGAAGCTAGGGGACCTCCCCGTCGCACCGACCCAAGACCTCGAGCTGCTCGTGCTCGACGCGGACGGCGTTCCGATCGACGACGCGCGCGTTCGCGAATGGGACGGCGAGCCGCGCGACGCGGAGCCTGGCTTCTATGCCCTGCTCGCAACGCCGGACGGGTATGGGCGCTGCTCGTTTTCCTGCGAGCGAGGCTTCGCCGTTTCCGCGCCGCGCCACGGGCGGCGCGACATCCGGATCCCGGCCGTTGTGCCGGACGTGCTCGAGGTCGTCCTGCAAGCGGCTTGCGCGCTCGAGGTCCGCGTGTCAGCGGAAGGCGAGGGCGACGCGTCGGGTGTCGAAGTCTCGATCGAGACCAGGGCACCGCTCTTCGCCGAGGGCGACGCGTGGCTTCCGTCCTACGACCGCTCGCTCGACCTGCGCTCGGACGGCTACGGGCTCGATCGGAGCGGGGAGGGCGGCCGGTTCCAGTACGCGCCGCCGGCCGACGGTGCCGGGTTGCTCTCCGGCTTGCGTCCGCGGGTGCCGCTCGTGCTGCAGCTCGTCGACGCCAACGGCTTCCTTGTCTTGGAGCAACGCGAACCGGGCTTGTTTCCGGGCGAGCAACGCGTCGTCGAGCTCACCGTGACCGACGCACCGAGGCGATTCAGCGGCCAGGTGGTCGACGCGGACGGCGCGCCCGTCGAGGGAGCCAGCGTGTACGTCACCGGCACCAGCGGGTTCTGGTCGAGCACGGTGTCGACCGGCGCCGACGGCGGCTTCGAGATGACCGGCTACTTTCGGGAAGCGACGAAGCTCACCGTCCGCGACGACCGTCTCGGGCTGATGCACGTCCAGCGCGAGTGGCTGCCTCCCGAGGACGGCGGGTTCGCGCGCATCGAATTGCCGCGTGTTCGAACCGTGCGCGCGCAGGTCCTAGCCGATGGTCGCACCGTGGAGTCCGGCACGTTCGCCTACGCGCTGGACGGCGAGCGCGTCACCAAGCGCGCCCGGTTTCGGTCCGGCCGGCGTGAGATCCGCGGCATCCCGGACGCGGTGAATACGCTGCTTCTCGCCTACGGAGGAACGGAGTACGCGCAGCCGATCGGAAGCGGCGAAAGCGAGGTCCGCTTCGAAGTGCCAGCGGCGGGAAGCGTTGTCGTCGACTTCTCGAGCGAGCGCGGCCCGACGGAGAACGACAACTGGACGCTCCGCTTGGGCTTGGACGGCGCCGGCTCCGCCGCGCTCCGAAGCGGCGTTCGCGCTCCCGGGTCCGGCGTCCCGCACACCTACACCTTCGACGAAGCCGTGCCCGGTACACACGCGCTCTTGCTCGAGGGCTTGTCGTTCGACACCGGTGACTCGATCAGCGTCGGCCCGGTCGAAGTGATCGTGCGAGCGGGGGAGACGACGAGCGTTTCCTTCGATGTCGACCAATTTCGCGCTGCAAACGGCGATTGAGCCACGCGAACGGCCTCACATCCGCACCGGCGGCAGGTAGATCGTGAAGTCCGTGCTCGGCTGCATCAGCACGCTGTGCAGCTGCGCCAAGTCGCCGTCCGCGACGAGGCCCAGGCGGTCGAGCAGCGGGAAGCTCGCGCGCCGCGCGCTGCCGCGCGTCATGCGCAGGACGTCGTGCCAGATCGAGTAGCTGCCGAGCGCGCCGTCGCGCCGGCAGAACACGCCGCGCACCGGATGCGTGAGCAGCACGAGCGCCGACTCGAGGTCGTCGAAGCCCTCTAACTCGGTGACCGCCTCGCCCGAATCCTCGAGCTCGACCTCGGCCGGCGCCCAGTCGCTCTTCGTCGTCATCCGATAGCGTGAGTACCGCTCGCGCTCGACGTCGTACTCCGTGTCGAAGCGGATGTCCGCGCGATGCCACGGCAGCTTCCACGCGTAGTGCGGAACCGTGACCGAGAGCGACGCGAGCGACGTCCCGAAGAACCACGCCACGTGCTCGCCCGTCTCCGTGTCGGTGACGTACGCCCGATAGTTCGTCTGCCCGAACGAGAACTTCGGCCACGGCACGCGCGCGAACCGGAAGTCGAGGTCCAGGAAGGGAACGACCGAGATCAACGCCTTGCGCGAACCGTCGGCGAGCGTGATGCAATCGAGCTCGAAGCGCTCGTGCACATGCGCGCGCAGCGCCTCGGGCTCGACCGCATAGGTGATGAGCGCGAAGTGCGCGAGCGTGGTCTCGACGTCGATCCCGGTGGGCGGACGCTTGGCGAGGAGCTCGGGTGTGAAGTGGAGCGCTTGCATCTGTTGGATCGAGTGTGGCGATCGGGAGACGCTCAGTCGAAGCGAATCTCGACGTGCGCGGACTCGCCCGGGGCGACGACGGCGGTGCTCGTCTGCTCGATGTCGGCGACCGTCGCGCGAATCGTGTACGTGCCGGGGGGCAACGGCTCGGCGACCCAGTCATCGCTCACGCGTTCGATAGTGGCGAACCCGGTCGGCGTGCCATCGATCTCGACGATCGCGTCGAGCAGCTCGCCTGCGGCCCCGACAACAGAGATCGTGAGGCTACCCGCTTCAACCAGTTCGACCTCGACGCGGGCGATCTCGCCCGCGCGTATCGTCACCGGCACGATCGGCGACACGCGCTTGGACGTTGGTGTCCGAGCGAGCAGCGTGACCTCGCCGGGAGGTATGCCGCCTGCCACGAATGTGCCGCGCTCGTCCGTCATCGCCGTGGCCGGCTGTCCGCCTTCTACGAACACAATGACCCACGCGTCGCTCACCGGCGCGTCGTCGAGCAGAACTGTGCCGCGTACACCGCCGCCCGCGGTCAACTCGAAGTTCACGCCGTGCACCGTTGCCCCAACGCGGACGACGATCCCGTCTTGCGTCGCGCCCGCGTGCCCCGGTAATCCGGCCGCCATCGATTGCACAGACACCGCGTAGTGCCCAGGCTCGACGGAACGCAACGCGTAGTGGCCGTCCTGGTTGGTCAGCGCCGACGCCCACGAGCCGGTCGCACCTTCGTCTTCCGAGGACGCGCTCGCGGAGACCATCAGTCCCTCGAGCGGTGCGCCGAAGGAGTCGCGCACGTTGCCCTCGATGGCGCCCGTGTCGAACAGGAGGTCGAGCGTGTGCTCCGACGCGTTGGGAACTACTGCGGTTCGCTGGAACGAGGAGCCCGACCCTCTGTCGTGCACCGTGAAGGTGTACTCGCCGGACTGGGCGACA
The DNA here is from genome assembly GCA_035593235.1 of Phascolosoma agassizii. Taxonomy (NCBI): domain Eukaryota; kingdom Metazoa; phylum Annelida; class Sipuncula; order Phascolosomatiformes; family Phascolosomatidae; genus Phascolosoma; species Phascolosoma agassizii. Next base: position 7,277 of record JAVJHY012259589.1, on the reverse strand, counting down.
GAGACGGTGTAGTTCCCCTCGGAGTCGGCGTCCGCCGATTCCGAGTTCCAGGAACCCGCGGATGGCGACGACGCCGTGATCGAAGCACCGACGACCGGCTCGCCATTGACCAAGACGCGCCCGTGGACCGTTACGGGGTCGAGCTCTTGAAAGCTCAAGACGACGTGGACCGTCTCGTTGTCAATCACCTCCACGGTCTGCATGCGGCGCAGCAGTTCGACCGCGGACTCGTCCGCATCCGCACCGAGGACCGCTCGCGCGTCTTCGATGCTGGCGTCGACCCAGACAAATGCCGTCCCCGGGTCCGCGCCCTCGAACCGGAACGTCCCGTTCTCGTCGGTGACCGTCTGGCGCGATTCGGAAGCGCCGCCGGAGGCAAGCACGACTTCGCGCTTCGCCTCGGGGCGTCCTTCGGCCCCGAGGAGCTCACCTGTAACGACCGCGCCGACGCGCAGGCGCAGCTCGATCCCGGTGCGTTCCTCTCCGGCGAGCAGGGAGAGTTCGACCGGCGTGCTCGGGGCATAGCCGTCCGCGTGGGCGATCAGGGCGACGGCCCCCGCGCTCAGCTCGTCCAAGCGAAACGAGCCGTCGGAGCTCGTCACGTTTTCGCGATTGAACCAGTTCATCATGGACCACATGTTGGAACCCGATTCGACGCGCGCGTTCGGGACAGGCACTCCATCAGGTCCGAGAACGACGCCTGCGACCGAGGCGGCGCGAGCGAGTTCGAACAGGAGCAACTCGGTGTCGCGGGGCAACGACAACCGACGGGACTCGGTGTCGCCGTAGCCCTTCGCCGTGACCTCGACGTCGAACGATCCGGACGGCAGGCTCTCGATCCGGAACGCGCCGTCCTCCGTACGAAAGAACTTTCTGGCCAGCGTATCGAAGCTCGGGAAGCGCGTCGTTTCGTCGACCCTGTCGATCTTGAGCTGGAACTCGAGGATCGGAGCGCCGTTCGCGTCGACGACGTGGCCGGCGACCGCGTTTCCCGTGCCGAGTTGGACGATCACGTCGGTCGCCCCAGGAAGCACGTGCTCGACGATACCGCGGTGAGTCGTGCGCTTCGTCTTCTTGCGCGTCTTGCCCGTGGCCTTGCTGGTGACTTCGATCTCGGTCTTCTCGACGGCACTCGCGCGCAGATCGATCGGCTCATCGTCCAGTCCACCGACGACAAAGGCGCCGTTCGCGTCCGCCTTGACGCGCACCGGGTCGACCCACGACTGGGCGACGAAGTCCGGGTGATCGAACTCCACGTTGGCACCCGCCGCGGGAGCGCCGGTTGGAAACGACACGCGTCCGTGGATCGTCTCGCCCGCCTCGAGCTCGATCCGAATCCCGGTCACGTCGCGCTGCTCGGCGAGCGCGGGGACGTCGTGTTTCGTGGGTCGGAACGCGTGGTGGCGAACGCCGATCGACGCGCCGCCTTTGGCGAGACCGGTGACGCGAAAGCGCCCCTCAGGGTCGGTCTTCGTTCTCTCGTCTCCGGGCGAAGGGCCGTCGCTCTTCATCGAGACCGAGATCGAAGCCGCGGGGACGGGTGTGCCGGAGGCGTCGACCACTGTGCCCTCGACAGTACCTCCGAGGGCGAGCGCGAACTCGATCTCCGCCGTCTCTCCCGGACGCACGCTGACCGAGCTCATGGAATCATCCGCGTAGAGGTCGCTGCTGAAGCCGACGTAGTAGCTCATGCCCGGCAGGACTCCGTTCAGTTCGAACTCGAGTCCGCGCGCGACCGTGCCTGTCTGCGATCCGTTGCTGAAGGCGACGACTATTAGCTCGAGCTCGCCGATGTCGATCCCTTCCTCCGGGACGAAGTGTCCGGCGATGCGGCCACCGAGCCGCGGCTCGAGCGTGGGGGACGAAGTCTCGGTGAATTCGACGCGCGCCGACTTCTCGAGGAAGAGGTACTTCGATTCGATTCGCAGCCTGCCCTTCTTCGTGCGCTTCGAGAACACGACGCGAAAGCGTCCGTCCGCTCCGACGCGCACGCGGTGCTCGTCGCCATGCTCGAAGGAGCGCCCGTCGGCAACGACGAAGCACTCCTCGTCGAACGGCGTGCCCTCGGGGAACACCACGCGTCCTTCCACCCAGTGCCCGTCGGCGAGCTCGAGCTCGTACTCCGAACGCGCCACTTCGCGTACCGGCTCGAGCTCCCCGGCCGTCGGCGCCACTTCAGGCTCGTCTACGACGGGGGAGGCCGCCGCGAGTGGTTCCTCCGGCGCAGCGGCGACTTCGTTGCGTCGCGCGATCGACGGCACATCGTTGACCTCGGCCTCCGTCGAACGTGACGTCGAGTAGACGAACGCGCCGACGGCGACGAGGAACACAGCCAGGAAGGCGAGGAGCAGGCGGTTCGTCATGCGAGAGCCTCGGGCGAATGGAAGGGGTCCGAGCATAGCGGACCGCAACCGTTGCCGGGCGAATAGCGCAGCCATCCGGTATAAACCCGAGCGTGAAGGCCACCTCACGCAAGCGCCGCGTCGCGCTCGGGCTCCTGCTCTCCGCCGCGAGCCTCGTCGTGGTCGACCAAGTGTTGCTCTACACCGCGCTGGCCGATGACGAGCTGTTCGGTGTTCACGTCGCGCCGTTCACGCCGCCGCTCTACACGCAGGCGCAGTTTCGTTTGCTGGAGGAGTACGAGGCGCGGCTGGCTGGGGATCGCGAGGCTTACGAGCTCGTGTCGGACTTCGATGCCGAGCTCGGTTGGTGTCCGCGGCCCGGGCGTGTGCGCGGGGAGGCGACGTTCGATTGGGCCGGGAGCCGCGTTGGCGTCGCGCCGCTTCCGCGCGAGCGCGATGCGGACGAGCGGTTCGTCGCGCTCGTCGGTTGTTCGTTCACGCACGGCAGCGAGGTCGAGAATGGCGAGACGTTCGGCGCCGAACTCGAACGCATGTGGCCCGACGTGCATATGGGGAACTTCGGCGTCTACGGCTTCGGCATCGCGCAGACGCTACTGCGCTTCCGGCGCGACATCGCGCCCCTGCGTCCGACCGAGGTGTGGTACGGCTTCTTCCCGCACGCGGCGCTGCGCCCGACCTCGCAGTTCCCGCCGCTCTACCACCGCTGGCGCGCGCGCACGCTGAATTTCAAGCCGAGCTTCACGCTCGACGACGCGGGTTCGCTCGTGCTGCACCCGTCGCCCGCGCGCACGCCCGACGACGTGCCGCGCCTCGTCCGCGATACGGGCGCCTTTCTCGACGCGCTCGACGGACACGACCCCTGGATCGCGCGCGCGCGTGCCGCGTATCTGCCGAAGGGTGCGAGCGTGTTGCATCGCTCGGGCTTCGCGCGGCTCGCTTTGACGTGGCTCGAGCGCGGCGGGCGCGATGTCGACGTCGAGCTCGCGGACGCGTCAAGCGCGCTCTACCGCTTGAACCGCGCGCTGATCCTGGAGTTCGCGCGCGAGGTCGAGGACGCGGGCGCTCGCTTCCGCATGCTCGTCTTGCCGGGACAGCTCGAGCTGGGCGAGCTCGCCGTGCACGGGCGCGGCCATTGGCAAGCCCTGGTCGAGGATCTGCGCGCGGGCGGCGTGGACGTGCTCGACGTCTCGCAGGTGTTGCTCGACGCCGGCCTCGGGACTGAGAGCCCGAATTGGGCGCCGAATGGCCATTACGGGCCGCCGATCCACGCGCTGCTCGCGCTCACGATCGCCGCGGAGTGGGGGTCCTAGGGGCCAGGTCGTATGAATGAGGTGCGCCCGCGGCGCAGGCGCTTGCGCGCGCGCGGCGTGTCCTTTTAATGGTCGGCTTCAATCTCCCCACGGATGCCCCATGCTGCCCATCGCGCCCCTCGTTCTCTCCACGCTTCTCGCGCTGTCCGGCGCCTCGACGGACTGGATCCCGCTCGACGACCCCGGTCAGACGCGCCTCCCCGCGGGCCTCGTACAGCTGCAAGGGACCGCGACGCAGGCGTACGAGTCGGCGAACGGGACCGCGGTGCTCGTCGTGCGTCAGCTCGAAGGTGGCGACGTGTTCGAGACCTTCATGGCCGACGAAGAAGTCGTCTCGCAGTTCTTCGAGTTCGTGCCCACCGGCGAGCGCGTCATCGAGACCGAGCAGGGCGAAGGGATCCTGTTCGAGTGCGAGGTGACCATCGATGGTTGCGCCGGCCGCGCCGTTGCGCTGTACGCGCCGAGCGCAGCGGGGCTCACTTCGATCTGGATGCTCGACGCGGGCGAGGCGACGCTGGCGGAGCTCGCCGATGAGACGATCGCGCTCGTCCCGAACTTCGAGACGAAGGTCGACCTCGAGCAGGCGCCGCGCCGCGAGTCGATCGTGCTCGGCCACCGCCTGTCGTTCCAGCTGGCGTTCGGCGAAGGCGAATCCGCGGTCACGCTCGCGCGTTCCGACGCGCGGCCCGAGGACGTCGATTTCTACGCAAAGGAGATCGAGACGCATGCGACCTTCACGGGCACGGACGCCGGCCACTGGGCGGATCCCGCGCGCGGCATCACGCTGTCGTACCAGCTCATCCAGGGCGACCACGCACTCGGCCTCAAGGAGCCACTCATCCATCACATCGCCGAAGAGCTGCAAAAGCACGAGCGCATCAGCGTGGAGGAGGGGGACATCCCGATCGAGATGCTCCATCTCCCCGACGCGCGGACGATCGTCGTGTCGGACGCTGAGGTCGAGCGCCATTACTTGAACAACAAGAAAGCCGCCGAGGCCGGCGTGATCCTGCAGACGTACCTGGCGCGCTCGCCCTTCGCGCGCGCGACGCGCATGCGTTGGCAGGAAGGAGGCGAGCATGTGCTCGCGCTCTATCTCGAGCTGCGCACCTACCCGCGCTCGCGCAGCGAGACGATCTCGCGTCGGACGATCGCGATGTTCCAGGCGCACGCGAAGACCGCCGCGGACCTCGCGCTGGTCGAGCGCGGGCTCGCCTTCCAGAGCGCCCCGCTCGAGACGAACGCGCCCTTCGCGGCGTCGCTCTGAGCGCCTTCGCCTCGGGAAACGGGGGCGGATCGATCCCGGCTAGCGCCGGAGCGTCGGCGTAGGCGGCTCGGTCACCTGAACCACGCCTGCAGCGACGCGTAGCCTCGAATTCAGCTTCGTGCGGCGTGCCGTCGGAGCTCCGAGCGCGAATGAGCGCAGCCTGCGCCCGTCCAGGCCCGCGTGGATCGACGCGCGCATCGAACCGAAGGCCTCGACGCGCAGCTCGCGGATGCCGTCGCCGTCGCGGTCGGGAACCGTGCTGACGAACGAGCCGAAGCGATCGCCTTCGGTCGCGCCGCGCAGCTCGAACAGGAGCTCGCCCGACGTGCCGGAGTGAACGTACACGCGCCCGAGCGTCTCGCCGTCCGTTCCCGGCGCACCGATCGCCAGATCGAGCGCGCCGTCGCCATCGAAGTCCGCGCCCATCGCGATGGAAGCGCCGAAGTCGAGGCCATGGGCGGGCGCCTCGATGCGCAGTTTCACCGCGAGCTCGCCCGGGCGCGGCGCACGGAGCGGCCGCGTGCGCGGAGGCTCGAGCGGTTTGGGCAGCGCACCGGTCAGCCACGCCGGCGTACGGAACGGCGTCGGCTTCGCGTGGCCCTGGCGGAAGACGCCGCGCGGGTTGTCGCCGACGGGGATGGACTGGACGATCGAGTAGGTCGCCGTGTCGATGACCGCGATCTGATCCGCCGTCGTCGGGTAGTAGTAGAACGCGCCGTCCTTCGAGAACGTCGGCTCGAGGAACGGGAAGCTGGACAGGCCCGGGACGTCGGGCCCGCGCGTGTGGGCGACCATGTCGAAGACCGACACGCCCACGTTGGACTTGACCCAAATCTCGCCGAGGGCCGGGTGGTACACGAGGTTGCGCCAGGTGACCGGCCCCGGGATCGAGAAGTGCGTCCGGTTCTGGATGTCGAGCACGTTGAGCGGGCTCGTGTTCGCGCTCGTCGTGATGTCCGAAAACGCGAGCAGCCCGAGGTCCGTCGCGAACTCGATATCCTGGTTCGTGTCGACGTTGCCGAGCTCGATGTCGATGTACGTACCGCTCGCCGCTTCGTGCATGCGCACGGTGTCGATGTTCACCGGGTTGAGGAACGGCGTATGGTCGTGGTTCCCCGCGATCTCGAGGTCGCCGTAGGGTGACGACCCGAACGAGCGCGGGCCTGCGACCTCGCCCTCGATCTCGAGCGCCGGAACGGAGAGCAACGCGAAGACCTCATCGAAGCTCGCCGCCGCGAACAAGTGTTGGCTGTCGCTCGTGAAGCGCACCACGAGCCCTGCGAACAGCGGGCCATTGGATCCGTCGCACGACAGGCACAGCTGGCGGCTCGCGACCACCGTCATCCCCGCCGTCTCGATCAGGTGCGCGGTGGCGCCCCCGAGGTCGCCGGCCGCGAGGTAGGCCCCATCCGGCGACACCTCGAGCTCGCACAGGTTAGACGTCGAACGCACCGGAAGTGACGCGACGCCGACGACGCTGAGCGTCGCGAGGTCGATCTTGTGCACGGTCTTCGCGCCGGCGCCGAGGGTGTCGCAGCCGACGTAGGCGAACGCGCCGTCGGCCGACATCGCGACGCGCTCGGGCCGCATTCCGACCGGGATGCGCGCGATCTCCGTGTGCGTCGCCGTGTCGATGACGCTGGCGGTGTTGTCGTTCAGGTTGGGCGTCAGCAGGAGGTCGTCCGCGTTAGTGGGCGAGCACACGACTAGAGCGAGCGCGGCGATGGCGAGCATGGGGTCTCCTTCGATTCGGGGGGAACGGGCGGGTGCAATTCGGACGCTAGCGCGAGTCGGCCCGAGCGACAGCGCGCGGCACGGTGAGCGGTGCCAGCAGCAGGACGCCGACCGCGACCAAGCCGCAGCCGACACCGATCGCCGACTCCATGTGCTGGGATCCGAGTTGCACGATCTGTGCCAAGATCGGACCGAGTTCGAACACAGCGGGGAGCAGCGCAACCGCGACGAGGATCGGCGAGGCGCTACGCAGCGCGAGCGCGCTCGCCGCGCAGTAGGAGAGGGCGCCCCACGCGAAGACGTAGGCGGCGCCGAGCTGCTCGAAGTCGATGCGCGCGAAGAACGCGAAGAGCGCGAACCACGGGAGCGCACTCGCAACGCAGAGTGCGCGCGCGCGTTCGAGATCGCGCGTCCACACGAGAACGGCTCCAGCGGCCGAAAGGACGCCGCACACGACCATTCCCGCCAGCCACGCATGGACGCCGGAGTACGCGATCGGACGCCGCGGATCGACGAGTTGCAGCAGCATCGCCGGCACGGCGTACGACGCGCACGCGGCGATCGTCGCGGCGAGGAGCGAGACTGCGACGCCCGCGGCGAGCG
>JAVJHY012258519.1:11645-24937 GCA_035593235.1 Phascolosoma agassizii | reverse complement strand
AGTTCGCAGCTCAGCACCTAGCCAACTACAAGGCGCCCAAGCAGATCCACATTCTGCCGGCACTACCAATGCTGCCCATCGGCAAGGTCGACAAGAAGGCGCTTACCGCCCTTGCTCAGGAGGGCTGATTAGTTGAGCGCGGCTGTGAGGGCGTCGATGATCGGCAGCCAGAGGTTGTCAAAGGCTGCCGGTGGCCCCATTGGACATGAGGCGTAGCGAGCAATGACGAGATCGTTCGCCGCAGTCATGATGCCGGGATTCCGATGCCCGATCTCAATCAGCTGATCGCCGACGGTCATGTCTCCTCCGTCAATTTCGGATTCCCGAATCAGTTCCTTCTTCCCGTCTACGGAAATTCCGCGGCGTCTCGCATCCGACCGATCGGTCCGGAAGAAACGCTCTTCGAAGTCTGGTCCCTGACGCTCTGCGCAGAGGGCGCGGAGCAACCGCCTCTCGAGCCCCCGACGCCACGGCCGCATGACGACCCGACCTGGCCGGAAGTCCTGCGCCAGGACTTCGCGAATCTACCCCGACAACAAGCGGGTTTGCACAGCTCTGGAATCGAATTCATGCGTTTGTCGGCGGTCGTCGAAGGACTGATTGGGAACTTTCATCGTCTCGTCGATGGATATCTCGCGGGCGCCAACGACGACATCTTGCTGGCGGCACAGCGAAAGGTCTCCGGCGGCATCGATGCTCCACTCAAGGAACTCGGCCTCTAGTGTGCCCTTGACTCTCGATGCCCAGGGCGCTTTCGGAATCAAGTCGTACGTAAGTGAGGCGGCGGTAAGGAGTGTGGTTCTTGGCCCTAGCGACGTCTCTGCAAGCGAGTCGCGATAGACGTTGCGCTGGGGGTCTCGTACTTCGGCGACATGGGAGTTAGACCAAAGCGTTTGATCGGGGAGCCATGAGAGATCGCCAGGCGCTGTGAAGGAAATGAGTATGGCGGGAACAAGCGGCGCCGCAAAGAGAGCACGGCTGCGTAGCGAAGTCGTGGTGAGCGCTCGATATGCCAAGCACGTAGCCACGGCGGTCCCTGCCGCCAATCCCATGTAGAGGACGGCGTACGTACTCATGGGGGGGAGACCCGCATAGCGCAGGGTCCATTCCGATATGGCTGCTGCATGCCCCGACAGGACGAGCACCGGAAAGAAGCCGAGCCTCCATCCGATGTACATCGACACGAAGGCTATGACCCAACGAAGGCCGGCCTGCGTCGATAAACCCACAATCGCGCCCAGCAAGCAACAGCCATGGGCAACTGCCGCCAAGGTGCTGGCGTGCACCGAATCGGACGTTTGCAGCATGATGGCGGTCAGAACGATGAGCGCGGCGCCGCCGAAACCCATCCACTTGAAGCGACTCATGGCAACACCGTGACTTTCGATAGGTCAGGCCTTACGCGATCAAGTCGCGCAGCCAGCTTGGGGAGGTGGGGGGTCGGCACGCGCGGGAAGAGATGATGTTCGACGTGGTAGAACATGTTGAAGAAGACGGCGTTGCGCCAACCGCGTTCTGTGCGAGCCATCGTGTGGTCTAGGTCCACATCATGATGCACCGTCCAAACGGCAAAGAACGCCGTGAAAAACTGGCCAAGCACCATCGCTACCACGTGAAACTCAAACGCACGATCCGGGCGCGCAAGCGCGACGTACCAAGTCCACGCAAGCATGGCGATCATCTCTGTCGCAATCCAGGTGCGTTGCTTGCGACTTCCGTGACGCCATCCCATGACGTGAAGCATGACGTAGAAGATGGGCCCATAGAGAATGGCCTGCCATCCCTTCATGCCCGCACTCTTGGCTTCAAAGTCCTTATCGCCAAGGCAGTGGCGATGATGGCGAAGGTGGTTGACTTGCACCGCATGGACCGAGCCCAGCATGACGAGGCTGAGCAAGAACATGAAGACGTCAGTGGTGCGCCGCGAGACGCTAAAGTTATAGTGCTGCGCGTCGTGCGCATTTCGAAGTCCGACCAGAAAGAGGACGAACGCAAACAGGAGCGCCGGAAGCCACAGTCGGTGGTGGGCGCAAAGGAGCATCCCGGCAAGCCAAGGAAGGGTGAGCGTGAGCTCGGTGAAGATCTTGCTCTTTCGCATAGGCACAAGGTCGCGCCAGGGAATGGCCCTTATCTGAGGATCGTGCATGAGGTTGATCGCCATGGTCTTTGTCTCCTTGGCAAAGGAGGCTACACGCGATCTTTCAAAGATTCAATAAATATTGAACATTCAGAATATTTAACAAGGCCTTGTCTAGGTTTACGATGGGGGGATGAGTGAACTTAAGACCATCCGGCAAGAGATCATCCAGTTCTGGGGCCAAATGGGTCCTTTCTGGGCCATCTCCCCGGCCGCCGCGCGGCTGCACGCCCTTTTGCTTACCCAGACGCAGTCCATGGACGCCGATTCCTTGATGGAGGGCCTGGGTCTGAGTCGAGGTGCCGTGAGCATGGCGTGTAAAGAGCTGCGCGAGTGGGGGCTTGTGCTCCAGGAGAAGGCCGCGGGCACACGAAAGGTGCTCTACCGGGCGGAAACCGACTGGGAGGCGGCTATTCGTGCGATCGCAGACAACCGGCGAAGGCGCGAGTGGAGCCCCATCGAGCAGCGCGCGGGCGATTGGGCAGAAAGACTCAAGCGAGACCGAACGGCCGAATCTCGTGAGGTGCGCGACCGATTGCTGGGAATCCAAGCCCTCGTCGGCGCCGCCAACGAATCGGCCGATGCGCTGCTTCGGGGCCGTACCGTCAAGGGTCTCGGGATGCGATTTCTTCTCTCCAGGGTGCTGAAACGGCAGAACAAATAGTCGGTTGCGATCCCACTCTCCGATTCCATCCACCTAACAGCAACTCACGGCCTTTCACAGGGTTCAGTTGGACGATGGACAGGTACGATGGGGGCTTGGCCGTAGGCAACCGATGCCTTAGTAGAGCCAGGCTCCGTACCGCCGGATTCGTATCGTGGTGTCTTTGCGTATTTTGGATCTCGTGTCCATGCCGCCTGACCCGCGCTGCAGGGCAGTTGTGCCGTAGGGCGTTCGGGCCGTATCGGAGTCGTGCTGTTTAGCGGTACGAGTGACGTCGGTGAGTGGGTCCACGAAAGGTGATGTGATGAATCTTCCAATGCAAATTCTCCTCCAGATCGCTCTCGTCGGCGGAGGCATCTTTGTCTACGACGCTGTGAAGTCGCCCGACCGTGCGCCAGAGTCCGCGGACTACCAGGATTATGATTCCACAGGAGGCCACTCTTCTGACGCTGAGCCTCAGGCTGAAGAGATGCTCACCAGTCCAAGTGCTACGCTCGATGGAAGTCGTTCACTTGCAATGATTTCTAAGAATGCCGCGCAGCTGAAAGAGCTTCAACGTCAAATCGCTGTATTGACGCGCAACGGCCCCGAGTCTACCGATGGTGGCGGAGACGAGCCCCTAGCAAGTGACATGGGCTCGCTACCGGCACCTGGTGGAACGGCTGATGAGCCAACCTTTGATGACAAATCCCTTGCGCGCTTTTCGGCCTACATGAAAGAAGCTCAGCGACGTGAACGCGAGCAACGTCGCCGCGACTCGATCATGCGTACTCTCGATGCCGAAGACCTGCAGCTTAGCTCAGGGCAAAAGGACGCTATCGTGAGCCTCGCTCTCGAACACCAAGACAAGATGCGTGATGTCATGCGTGAGGCCTCGAAGATTCGTTCCGAGGATGGAGGTCGTGAAAAGCGACGCGAGTTGTTCGATACGGCCCGCAAGGAGTTTAACGAGCAAGTCGCCGAATTGGTGCCTACCGCAACCGCCGAGAAGATTTCCAACAGCCGATTGACTCGCATGTTTGGCGGGTTTATGGGGGGGAATCGAGGCCGCGGCCGAAGAGGTCGCTAACTGGTTTCTGGATTCATTGGTTACTTGGGTGGCAAAGGCGACACGTTGGACTCCGGTCCTGCACTCCTCTAGAACGTGTCGCATAGTAGATCTACGCCACGATTCCTATCGAAGCACACGACCGTCGCGCATCGGACGAAATCGGAACGATCGCGGGAGTGCAAGGGCGTGCGTGCGTGCGGGCCTTGTGATGTGAAGAATCCTCTTGATATCTGTAGGGGCAAATTTCTGTTTTTGCTCGGCGCCCCTAAAGGATGAACCCCGCAAAGGCGGGTCAGACCCAACGCCAACTAGTTAACGAATATCGGTGCCGGGTATAGGCGTACGGTGAGCCGCGCGAGTTGGCCGAACGTTGGTGCCGGGTATAGGCGTACGGTGGACTGCGTGAGTTGGCCGAACGTTGGTGCCGAGTATGGACGTACGGTGAACTGCGTGAGTTGGCCGGACGTTGGTGCCGGGTATGAGCGTACGGTGAACTGCGCGAGTTGGCCGAACGTTGGTGCCGGGTATAGGCGTACGGTGAACCGAGACCTTCTCGCTAATCTTGTCGGCGTTGGGTCAGGCCTGTTTTTCGTGCCCTAGCGATCGCGGTAGGTCCCGCCTTACTACTTTGGTGATTCGGTTGGCGGAGCAGAGGTGGTGAACTGGGTTGTGGGGGCCTAGGGTTTTCTTTCGGCATGGAGGGGACGGAGGCGCGGCTTCGGGCATCTGATTTGGCGTGTTTTTGGGCTCGGGAGCGTCCGGTGGGTCCGGACCTGACGAATCGGGTCAGATTCTAGTCCCGCCCGAGCTATTGCCCTTGGGGGCTAAGTCTTATACTCCGCCCCACAATCGTCCGGCCATGCGGATGAAGCGCCGTGACGCTTCGAGTTCCGCGCGGGAGGCTGGCGCGACAGGAGCGGCGACGATGAAAATTGGCGTACCCAAAGAGATCAAGGCCCAAGAGAACCGCGTTGCCATTGTGACGGCGGGTGTCGAGCAACTTGTCGCTGATGGCCACGAAGTCTTCGTGCAGAAGACGGCGGGCATCGGCAGTGGCATTACCGACAAGGAATATAAAAACGCAGGGGCCAAACTGCTGGATACCGCCGCAGAGGTATGGCAAAACGCAGAAATGATCGTCAAGGTCAAAGAGCCCCTGCCGGCCGAATATCCGCTTTGCCGATCCGATCTAACGATCTTCACGTATTTCCACTTTGCCGCATCCAAGCAGCTGACGGATGCCATGCTTGCTGCGGGCTCAGCGTGCTTCACCTACGAGACCCTTGAAGTTAACGGAGAACTTCCGTTGCTCGACCCCATGTCAGAGGTGGCAGGTCGTCTCGCCATCCAAGCAGCGGCTTGGGCCCTTGAAAAGAAGAACGGCGGACGAGGTGTACTGATGGGCGGTGTTCCCGGTGTGGATCCCGCCGACGTCATGATCATTGGGGGTGGTGCGGTTGGTACCAACGCGGCGAAGATGGCTGCAGGCATGGGCGCCAACGTCACCATTCTCGACATCGATCTCAAACGCCTGCGCTACCTCGACGATGTGATGCCCGCCAACGTCACCACGATTTTCTCGAGTCAACAGGCCATTCGTCAACGTATTCGTCAATGCGACGTAGTCATTGGCGCGGTGTTGCTAGAGGGGGCTCGCGCGCCCACGTTGGTGCCGCGTAGCTACTTGTCAGAGATGCGACCCGGCGCCGTCATTGTGGATGTCGCGATTGACCAGGGCGGGTGTGTCGAAACCATCAAGGCCACGACTCACGAAGAACCCACCTATATCGTGGACGGCATCGTGCACTACGGCGTTGCGAACATGCCGGGCGCGGTGGCGCGTACATCGGCCTATGCGCTCACCAACGCCACGTTGCCATGGGTACGCCGGCTTGCTGAGCTGGGCCCGCAAAACGCGCTCAAGAACGAGTTCTTGCGGGGCGCATTGAATGTGTGGCAGGGCAAAGTAACCCACGAAGGTGTAGCCAACGCGTTTGGCATCGACTGCATCGACGCACATTCGCTCTCTTAGACCCGTCTTCTTTGGCCCATGCACGTTTCGGCCGAAAGGCGGAGCGTGGATCACGTCGACGCGCCCGTAAGATGACGTGCCGCACGTCGTCAATAGAGCCGGCGTGAACCTCGGGAGCCGCGCGCGTTGTGACCGAAGCAACCTACGACACACCGCGTGAGCCCGAATCGCGCAAGAGCGGCCCAGTTGAGCTCACCGATGTGCCTTTGCTCAAGGCCACTCTGTCGTTTGGAACACCACTTGTCGTCGCGATGGCGCTGGGCTCGGTCTTTAATCTCGTCGACCTCTACATCGTCGCTCGCATGCCCGAGACCCAAGTGGCCGTGGCGGCCGTCACCATCGGCTCCCTCGTCAACTCGATCCCGATCATCATTTTTAATGGCATCGTCAATGCGATGATTGCGCTTGTCGCACGCTTCCACGGACTGGGACGATACCGCCGTGCGAACGTCGCCGTGGGGCAAGGGCTGATTCTCACCGTTGTCATGAGCTTGCTCTTCGGCATTCCGCCGGCGCTCTTTGCGGAAGACATCTGCATTGCGCTAGGTGCCAAGGGGCCCGTTGTGGGGCCCGCCACCGACTACCTCGCCATCATGAGCGCGGGCACGATCACGATGTTCTTCCTGTTGCAAGTTACCGGGGCCCTACGAGCCGTCGGGAACAGCGTGATTCCACTCATTCTGTTGGGCGGCGCCAACCTGCTCAATGTGATTCTCGACTATTGGTTCATCTTCGGCGGATTCGGCATTGAGCCCATGGGTGTGGCGGGCGCCGCGTGGGCCACCATCTTGGCGCGCGCGATCTTCTGCGTCGCGGGTATGTGGCTGCTCTATCGCGGCTTCAAGGGGATTCGCATTCGCCGCTGGCTAGTGCATTGGACCATTCTCTGGCAAACCCTCAAGATCGGTATTCCTTCGTGCGGCCAGTGGCTCGTGCGCATGACGGCCTACCTCTATACGCTAAAGTTTGTAGATGTTGCCGCCCATAAGATTGCCGCCACGGCCGACAAGGCCAGCATGACGGCCACGGCCTTCGCGAGCTACCAACGCGACCTCGTTACCGACGCTCAAGCTGCGTTTGGCGTGGGTCTTCGTCTCGACAGCCTCGCTCTGTTTAGCGGTTTCGGATGGGGCGCTGCGGCGGCCACCTTGGTGGGACAACATTTGGGGCGCCGACGGCCCGACCGCGCCATTCGCGCTTCGTGGATCGCCCTCGGCCTCAACATGGCCATGATGCTCTTCTTTGCGGCCACCTACGTGCTCTTTGCCGATGAACTCTTGGGCGTCATGGGTTTTGACGTGTCGTCCGAAGTGAACAGCGACCGTGTCAAGGATATTGGCCGTACCTATTTGTATGTGACATCCAGCGGCTTCGTGTTCTTGGCCGTTGCGGTCGTGTTGTCACAAGCGCTTGCCGGTGCCGGCGCTACCAAGTTCCCCTTGCTGGTCGAAATCGTGGCCTACGGGGCGATTGGCTATCCCCTCACGCAGTACATGGCAGAGAACGCCGATCGGTGGGGGTTCCGTGGCGTATGGCTTTCCGCGGTCGCGATCCACCTAGTCGTGGCCATCGTGTATGTGCTATGGTTCCGGTTCGGGCCTTGGGCCAAAAAGGAGCTGACGTGACGAAGAGCGATCCCAAGGTCTTAAAGCTAGAACGTCAGCTCAACCTTGTTTCGTATCTCTTGTCTGCACGTGCTCCGGTGCCCTTCTCTGATATTCGCGGCCGGGTCGTCGGCTACGACGATAGCGCCACGGTCGATGCGGTTGAGAAACGTTTCGATCGAGACAAGGCTGATCTTCGCGGCATCGGAGTCAACATTGAATATGTGGCGAGCGACGTCTTTGGACGGGCGGGCTACGTGATCGATCCGCGCGGGTACTTCCTCAAAGAAACCAAACTCGAGCCAGAAGATGCCATGTTGTTGGCGGTCTTGCAGCGAACCCTCGGGGTGGTCGACGACTCGTTGGGCCGCAACCTCAAATCGGCATGCGCCAAGCTCACCATCGACAGCCGTTTGCCCGAGCCGTTGCGGACGTCCGTGGCGGAGCAACACTTGCTCGGCCTGGGTCGACCTGAGAAAGATCCCGGTCGTCAACACATGGGTCAACTTGGCGAATGCGTTGGCAAGCGTCGGCGAGTGACGTTTGACTATCACACCGTCGATGCCAACCGCACCAAGCTCCGCACGGTGTGTCCGTACGGCCTCGGTTTGGTGGACGGCAACTGGCACATGGTTGCCTACGACGAGGAGCGCAAGGGCCTCCGCAACTTTCGCCTAGATCGCATTCGCGGCAAGATAGCGGTCGTCGACAAGAAAGACGACGCCTACGAAGTGCCTGAGGACTTCGATATCTCGCTTCACATCCAGCGAGAAGAATACGAGATTCCCGATGGCCCTGAGATTTCCGTCAAGATCCAGCTCGACGAAGTAGCTACGTGGTTGATGCAGCGTCGCCGTCGCGGTGCGGGCGCGCTTGAGATCAACGACGACGAAACGGGTCTCTTCACCGTCAAAGTCCGAAGCAAAGAAGGCCTCTTTCGTTGGCTTGCCGAAATGGGGCCTCGCGCCCGGCTCCAGTCGCCTCAGCACCTTGCCGTGCAATATCAAGAACGCATGTCGAGTGCGCGTGCGCTCTACACCGACCCAATCCCCGTCTGAATTGGTTTTGATGGTTGCTTAGTTGCTTAGTTGCTTGGTTGCTTGGTTGCATGGGTGGTGGGGGCGACACGCTGAGCCTGGTTCTGCACCACGAGAGTCCGGCTTACGTGGAGGAGCCACGCGGCACCTCCTTTCGCGGCACATTACCTGCGGTCATCGCATCGTACGGATCAGAGCAGCAGGGGGAATGCAAGAGTGTGCATGGGGGCCTTGTTACGTGCGGGGCGCGTTGTGAGAGGTCGGTCGGTATACGCGGAGGAACCACGTCGCCTCTTGAAGAATTGAAGCTTGCCTCTACACAATTTAGATGTGCAGGGACGACTCTAGAGACCGAGTGTTGTGTCGAACGGAACGGCGTGCGTAGTTATCGCGCGTACACCTCAACGAACCGTGGCGCGTCGTGTTCGGCTGCGACGCCGAGGTTGGCCGGTGCTTGGGGTTTTGAGGAGCCGCCGCGGCTTGGTCCAGGAAGAATGCCATCGCGCATTGCCTGGACTTCGGCGGCGGTGAAGGGGACACCGTTGCTTACGCCAAGGTCTGAGTTGGAAAAACCTGCCCCCATGCCCGACATCAGTGTGTCGCTGTCGCTGGTGTGGTCAAAGCTGATGCTGTGGCCAACTTCATGGGCCACAACTTGGGCGAAAGCACGAGCGAAATACGTAAGCAGCGTATCGATGGCGCTATGGCGTGAACCGGAAACGGTTTGTCCGTAAAGCATGTCGTCGATGATGCCGGCATCGGCGACGCCCACGCGGTTGTTGGTAAGGAGCTTGCTGAATTGCCACGAAGAGAATGAGTTAATCATGCGATCGACAAAAACGCCAAGTCGCGTGTCGCCGCCCGTGACACCGCCGTCATGTTCAATGGTGTCGTTGTTGGGATCGAGGTAGGCGCGTCCCAACACGCCGGGGCTTCCGGTGAACTCGTAGTCGGCCAACTCCATGACGCTATAGCGTGTCGAGTTGGGGGCGAGAGATCCAGATACGACGGGAGCAAAATGCGATGCAGCGTCGGGCTTGGAGTACGGGAACGATGCGTACAGGCCCGATCCTCTTGTGCCGTCGGCGTTGCGCAGATAGATGAGGTTGAGTTCGCGCAACATGTAGCGTCGCGCCGTGGCCTCGACCTTGGCCTCGAGCGCCATTTCTGTGGTCGACGATGCTGGGGTTGCGGGCAACATGCCGATATCGGAAAGGCCTTGAAGAAAGTCGGTGCGAAAATCGTGAGAGCCGCGCTTGGCGTCGGTGTTGATCCACCACACATCGGTGGTTCCAAAGCGAGCGATGTGATTGGCAACGGGATTGGGCCTGATTTGAAGCGTGAGTTCTGCCTCGGCGCCCGTGCTGTCGTCCGTTACTCGAAGCGTGTCTTCCGTGCCTGTGGAACTACCAGGCGACCACATCGCCTGGCCACCGGCTTCGTCGGTGGAAGCAAAACTGCCGCCGCTTCCATTGGTCACGATCTCAAACGTTACGTCCCCGGTTTCGCCCACGGCATCTACGGTAACGTCCTGCCCGACCCACACTTCAGTCCCAATGGCTCCTTGGGATGCAACGAACGTGAGCTGGGCGACGTCAATGGAGAAGTTGCGCGATACCGTGAGTGCGTCGTCCGTGGCGGACACCGTAAATGGGAAGTCGCCAATGGCCGTAGGTGTGCCATTTAGCACGCCAACCGAGGAGAGCCCTATGCCCGGAGGCAACGCCCCGCCCGTCACACTCCAGCTGACTTGCCCGGTCGCAGCGGCGGCTTGCAATTGTTGCGCGGGGTAGGGCGACAACAACGTGGCGTCGGACACGGTCGCTGTAGTGATTGCAAGCGTGGGGTCGGAACCGCCTCCGCCGCCCCCCGCACCGCATCCGGCGAAGGTGGACGCGATGAGGGCCAAGGCAATGCACGCTCCTCGCGGCATAGCCATGAAGCGAGGAATGGAAGCGATGGTCGAAGTGAGTCGAAGCAAGAGAAGAACTCCGGGGGGTCTCGTAGCAAGGAAGCCTCCCAGATTGTAGCCCTCGTTTGCATCTCGGCAACGGGCTCCCTCAAAGATGAAAGCCCGTGACTTGGACTCAAGTCCTTACGGAATTGTGACGATAAGATCCGCCACGATAAGGCGACTCGAGTCCGTCGGATCAATACCCAGAACCACTCGATGGGGCTTTCCAACCGTGACAGAGACGCTCGAGTTCGTCTCCAGACGCCTCGCGTTGGCCAGCTCAATATCGCCCATGTACTTGTTTTCATGTTGGTGCGACCGAATCGGCTTCGCATGGGTGTCGTAGGCAAGGTGAACCGAAACGAGCGCGGTCTTCTGGTTGTCTGCAAGGATGGGTTTGACATTGCACGCGAGCCCTTGAAATGCCGTCAAGATGATGGGGTCCGCCATTCGAGATTCTTGGGCCACTTCTACGTCGTAGTCACCTACGTAGGCCGAGACCTTTCCTGTCACAAGGGCGCTCACCCGGCCTGATAGCGCGGGCAGTTTTCCCGACGCAAGCACACGGGTGTCTGCTTTTGCTTCATCACTTGCGCTCTTTGCGAGCGACACAACCCGTACATCGATCGACAACGTTCGAAGCAAGTGATTCTCGAGCATCATCAATTTCGTACGGGCATTGCGTTCATTGGCATCCGAATAGGTAGACAAGAACAAGTGAGGCATGATTCCCGCTAGCTCACCCGTTGAGCTTAGATCTTCTAGTGCAAGAAGTGACATGAGGGTCCGTTGCTGATCACTCATATCCATGACAGATCGCGACAAGTCACTCACCATGACCATGGGACTATCGAGGGACCCATCAAATATGTCCTTGTGTGACTCGTCGATCGATACGTGTGCGGAGATTGGGCGAAACGTTGCGTACCCCGAAGGGACGAGACTCTTCGATGCCGGCCTTATGTCTCGCTTTGCTACTACAGAAAACACCCGTTCTTCGCCCATCTCGACGACGGGGATCTCGAGCTTGACGTCGTTGCTAAGTACCGTGTGAAAGATGACGGCGCTTGTCTTGAACTCGGGCAGCTCGATCGTTCCGTTGTTTGTTTCTCGGGACGTACGCGGAGGTTGAGGCAAATATTCTTCGTCATTTCCGATGCGCACGACCCGCATGGATTCAACGTTTCCGCTCTGAATCACGCCGCTCACGATCGTGCGATCGCCTCCGGCGGTGGGTCGTACGGCAAACTCGCCTACGAGTCCTTCGTTCGCCATCGAGACAACGGGATTCACAATGCCTGAACCTTGCGCGATCTCGACTTCGTAGTCGGACACATACGAAACTTGATTGAGATCCACGATCTTGTGCGGCGCGTTTCCTTGTCGACGCGTCATCGTTACGTGCACTTGTGTGCGCGCGGTGAGATCGGCACGCAACGATGCAATCACGGCGCGTGCTTCCTGGATGACGGCCGGCCTGGCTCGAACAACAAGGGTGGACCTGTGTATGTCCATCGTCTCCCCGGTGCGTTCAAAGGCATCCTTGTTCACTTCCTGTGCCCGCATCAGGATTAGCTCAGTAAGTTGCGCCTCGGAAGACATGTTTTCTAGAGGCTTTCGTTTTCCACCTCGTTCGGAGCCTCTTTGAAATCCTCCTTGATGATGCCGTTCGAGTCCCAATCGAACACCGAATCGATGCGTACGGACGCCCATGAGATCGGACACGTCCATGATCATGGACTCGAGCTTGTTATCGTCTTCGGCCGCAGCAGGCATCGAGATGGCCCATGCGCCAAGTATGGCTAGTGCTACGAAGGTCGTCCTTCGCAGGAGTGTCGAGTTTCTAGTCTTCCAAGAGCGTTTCATCGTGAGTTGTCCTTTCAGTGGCTTCAAATTCAGTGATGTCAGATTCATCGACGGAGTGCCCATGCCTCGGAGGCGCGCTAGTCCGTTGTGCGTCCTCGGGTCCAGTTGCGAGTCATGCGTGCAATGGCACGTTTGGCCGGTTCGCTGTGAGGACCCTCCAACATGGTCAACAAGGTCTTGCGAACGAGGTCGTCGTCCATACGCAGCAGCGCATCCTTGGTTGGCGTGGCAAGACGGCGACGCCCATCAAGCTTGAGAATGGCCTTTACGGCGTGGCTCATGGGAATCTTCGAGAGCGAGGCTATGGCGGGAGCTCGCAATCGTCGTTCTTGGCGCCCCAATCGAATCAGGACTGGCACCGCGTGCTCATGGCCTGTCATGCCAAGGGCGTTCACGGCGTGAATCCTCAAGCGCGTGTTCGCCGAAAGCTGATCGAGGATCAACACGGCGCCTGCTCCGCCAATCCGTCCTATGGCTTCCATGGCTTGGGTTGAAATGGCCGGTATCTCTGCGGTCGTTGCAAGTGCGCGCACCGAAGCGTCGCCTCCGCAGCGGGTCAGCAAGCGGATGGCTTGAGTCTGGATTCGCCAGTCATCAGAGTGCAGTTGCTTGATTAATGTGGCCTCGCAATGAGGACCCGCGAGATCAAAGACTTCGATGAAATGGGAGAGCAACTGGTGTGTAAGCAACGCCTGCACCGAACGGGGCGTATCGATCCGTGCAAGGACCCGTGCGGCACCCAACTTCGTGTCCTCTCGATCAAGAAGAGCCGCAATCTCGTCGACGAAATCGCCTGGTTGCAATCGCTCCAAACAGGCAAGGGCTCGGGCAGACATGATTGGGTCATTCGCTCGCGCAATCTCCACAAGTGCCGGAGCAGCTTCCGTCCGGTGACGCACAAAGGCTCTATGGATTTCACTACGGCTGAGCACTCCTTGCGATTCGAG
>JAVJHY012258519.1:0-10631 GCA_035593235.1 Phascolosoma agassizii | reverse complement strand
AGGGATCGACGCGCCGTAACGAGATGGGCCTTGATCGATCCCACCGTTACATCCATCACTTCCGCGATCTCCGAATAACTCAATTTTGCCCGTACACGCAATAGCAGGGCTTCACGTTGGCGATGAGGAAGCCGCTCGACTTCAACAAAGACACGTTGGACCAGATCTCGATTCATGATCTGACGACCGGGATCAGGGGGAGGAGCACTTGGTTGATTGCGCCGTTCTTCTCGCCCCGTTTTTCGATATCGATCTCGACTTGCATTGACGAGAATGCGGTAGAGCCACGTCTTGACGCTGGCGTCTTGGCGAAATCTGGGCAACGATCGCCATGCTTTCGTAAACGTCTCTTGCACGAGGTCCTCGGCGACATCACGGGGCGCAAGCCGTCGTGCTACCGCAAAGATCATTTCGCCATGCTCCTCGACGATGAGAGCGAAAGCGGCTCGCAACTCCGAATCAAGCACGTGGTTCCTCGTCTTGCTCCCACGAGAGCCCGCCTTCGCATCCGGATGCTGCGGAAGACTTGGGTGCGTGTGAGCCAATGGGGCCGTTGTCGCCATGTTGGTGTCTTAGACGCGATGTTCTCGGGGTGGGTATAGGCAATTCCAGGATCATTGCGTTAAGGCGCTGTCGGTTGTGTCTCTGGGGCCTCGCGCAGTCCTTCGATCACACGCTTCGCGGTCGTCCGCGCGGGCTCGTCCGGCTCGACGTCGATCCAGGTCGTGTATTGAAACGAGCGAAAGAAGGTCATCTGTTTGCGGGCGAATCGAAGCGTACGCCGCGAAATCGTGGCTGCCGCTTCGTCCTTGCTCATCGCTCCCTTGAGCACCTCACGCAACTCGGCAAGTCCCAATACTTGAGAGGCCTCGGGACTCAGAGGGTGCTCCAAGATCGATTCGACTTCCTGAAGGACTCCCGCTTCAAACATGCTCGCTGTGCGCGCATGGATTCGAACGGCAAGGTCTTCACGGGTGCGTCTCAGTGCGACTATGCGTGCGTCGACGCGATTGGGTCCGGTCCATTCATGGCGCTGCTGGCTGGCGGGCTGACCCGTCAGGTGAATGATCTCGAGTGCTCGTACAACACGCCTTAGGTCATTTGGATGAAGCGCCGCAGCGCGAGCAGGATCCAACTTCGCGAGGCGGGCATGAAGGGCTTCCCGCCCGTGCTGTTCCGACAACTGCCGCAATTCAGCCCGGTAGGGCGCACTCCGAGGCACGTTGGCCCCCATTCCCTTCAGCCAACAGCGAAGATAGAGTGCGGTGCCACCCACGATCCAGGGCGCGCGTCCACCCTCACGGAAGCGTTTCAATTCGTAGTCACAGTCCGTAAGAAATCGTCCCGCGTCGTAGGTTTCGTCGGGGCCGAGGATGCCAACGAGCCTGTGCGGAATGTCGCTCGGCGCCGTGGGTGCGGCGGTCAAAATGGGCATACCCCGGTACACGGCGTAGGCATCGCAACTGACGACGCCCGCCTCTGTGCCAAGAGATCGAATGGCCTCGATCGCGATCGAGGTCTTGCCCGAAGCTGTGGGACCAATCACGCAGGGGATGGGGGCCGGGACCGTCACCTCCCGAGCGTATCAAAGACGCCTGAACACGGACGTTTGGCGCGCTAGAAGTTGGCGTGAGTATGTTAGGGTTTCGGATGGTTGAGGGCACAGAAGTGCTCCGTTTCCTCGATCACTGCACGATTTCGATGGCCGCGGTCTGCGGCGTTTCGAGCAACTAGCCCCCTGGAACCGATGCGTTGAGCGAGAAGCGTGATCTCTGGGTACCCGCGATTGTCGCATTGCTGGGTATGGGACTTGGCGTTTGGCACATGACGCATGGCCAGGCGTTGCTTGGCGTCGGTGCATTGCTCGTGGGTTGGATTGGCGCGTTCTGTTGTTTGCCTCTACGCGTCAGGCACGGACAAAACCGCGTGCTTGAGTTTGGCCTTGGCGTAACACTCTTGTTGGCTGCGTGGATCCCCGGTGCCGTACGTGCATGGCCAGATGTGCTTGCCTGGTTCGTTGCCGGCACGGCGTTTCTCGTTCCCATTCGCAGCGCATCAATGAAGACACGGACCCTTATGCTGATCGCGGCGCTTGGCTGTGTGCTATTCGCCATGTTGTGCATCTCACGAACATTGCCCACGTCGTGGATGTGGCTCATGCTTTCATTGGCGATCTTCTTTGCCATGCAAGTGTGGTTCTCAAGACCACAAGCTGAACCTGAAGTTGTGCTGGGACCGCGTGTATGCGTCTATGGCGGTAGTTTTGATCCTTATCACGACGGACATCGCGCGTTGGCCGAGGCCGCCCTTCGCTACAACGACCGATTGTTGGTGGTCGTGGCAGGAGCTGCGCCGCACAAGTTTGTAGGGGAAGAAGGCGATGACGATGGTCCGCTCGGTACGCCGTTTCACCATCGCGTGGCCATGACTCGTTTGGGCGTGGAAGGCCTTCCGCGCACCGAAGTACTTGAAATGGAAGGACGGCGTGCCGGTCCTTCCTACACCGTAGACACGCTCCAATCGCTCGTACGTAGACACGCACCGGGAACGCGATTTCGTTTGCTCGTGGGTGCGGACATGTATCAGGACTTTGCTACGTGGAAAGACTGGGAACGCATTCTTGATATGGCACAGCTCCTTGTGGCTGCACGCCCAGGTTACGAACTCACGCCCCCTGCCGCACTGCGCGATAGAAATGACGACGTCTTGGCGCTGTCTGCGCCCGAGCTCAACGTGTCGTCGACGGCCATTCGCAAGGCCCTAGAACACGACGAAGAACCCGTTGGCCTGCCACCCAACGTCCGCGCTTACATCCGTGATCACGGTCTCTATGGGAGCCGGACGCGTTAGACGCGAAAGCGCTCCAGATTGGTCACCGAACCGTCATATGAGACCTCGAAGCGGCAATATTGGGGCTTACGGGGGAAGAATCTATTGACCGCGGGGGTCAAGATTGATACCAAATTGGGCGACAGGATCGCCTTCGGAGGGATCTTGGCGCCCAGAGTGCTTTGCGGCATGTTCGCAAGCCTCATCGCGGCCTCTATTTGAGGCCACGGAAGCGGTGTCCGAGGCAGAGGGTCGACTCAGGTTGTCTGCGGCTTGCTCAACACGAGGCGCGCGACGAGCTGATCGATTTGTCGCCGCCGGGTGTCGGGTTGAGGGACCCGACCCTGGCTCTTTTCCCCGAATTACGTCCGACGTCATTGTTTTTCGAAGGGTGGGTATTGGCTGGGTGGCGTGCCATGCATAGGCGTGCTTGCGACGAGATCGCGAGTACACCTGCACGGGCCGTCCTCGCTGCCGAGTCCGCGTTCATCATCGACGGAAGGCCGTCGCACCTGATTTAGGGAGTCCGTTCCATGAAGAAGCGCACTTGCTTCCTCCTCATGTTCGTCTTCGTCGCTGGCATGTCATTCGGCGGTTGCCGATTCGCCGCCCAGGGACTTGAGACCGCAACCGACGCCAATTGCGTCAACAACGACCGCTGCGGCTCGCAGGGGAAGTGGAACTCGATTCTGCGTCAGCAGGCCCGCAACTTCCGCAAGAACGAGCGTTGTGTAGACAACCTTCTGTTCAACTACGACATCAACGATCCCTATCGTGGTGACTGCTTGGTCGGCAAGTAGCCGTCGAGCAATTGCTGCGTCGATTTCGCGGATCGACACGTTGAACGGAGGCTTGCCGATAGGCAGCCTGTCGCGAATACGTGAGGCGCCTTCGCGCCCATCCGATTCCGCGAAACATCTGATCGTGTGCCTTTAAGCAGCGTCCCGTCCGCGGGGTACTGCGTAGGCACAATCCCCTCACGCCTAAGTCGAGGCTACGCGCCTCGGCGTGGGCGTGATTGCATTTTTGCCGTCTCGCGGCATGCTGCTGTCCGCAATCGCCCGTCTTTCGAGCGCTTGGTTGCGGTGGAGTCTTCTCATGTTGGATCTTGCTTGGATACGCGCGAACCCTGATCGGGTTCGTGAAGGGGCCGCGAAAAAGCGCATCGCCTTTGACGTGGACGAGCTGCTTTCGCTCGACGAAGAGCATAGGCGTCTGATCCGGCTGCAGGAAGAGGTCAAGGCCGAGCAGAACGCCCTGGGGAAGCAGGTGTCCTCTCTGCAGGGCGACGCCAAGACGATGGCCCTCGGGCGCCTCAAGCAACTCAAGCAGCAGGTGGGCGAGCACACGGATGCACTGCGACCCGTCAAGGAGCGCATCAATGCGCTGATGCTTCAGTGCCCCAATCCCCCCGACGATGCCGCGCCCGTCGGGGACGATGACAGCGACAACGTTGAGCTCCGTCGTTCCGCGGAACCGCCCACGTTTGATTTCGAAATCAAGGACCACATCGAGTTGATGCAGGGACTTGGCATGATCGATGTTGAGCGCGCGGGGCGGCTTGCGGGAAGTCGTAGCTACGTGTTGCGGGGTCAGGGAGTCTTCCTCGAGCAGGCCGTGTTGCGCATGGCGATGGATCTCATTACGGAACGCGGGTTCGAGATGTTGTCGGTCCCCGTAGTTGTCAAAGAGTGGGCGCTTCGAGGCACAGCGTATTTTCCGGGGGCCGAGGTACAAACCTACCGCATTGCCAATCCCACGTCCGAAGATGAGGACAGTTGGTTGGTTGGAACGAGCGAAGTGAGTGTGACGGCACTTCACGCCGGTGAGATCCTCGACATCGACCAACTTCCGATTCGATACGCCGGGCTGAGCCCCTGCTTTCGCCGGGAGGCCGGAACCTATGGCCGCGATACCCGGGGAATCTATCGTGTCCATCAGTTCAACAAGGTCGAGCAAGTGGTGATTGACGTGGCGGATGAAGCACGCACCCTCGAGCATCACGCCGCCATTCTGAAGAATGCCGAAGACATGCTCACGTTGCTTGAGCTTCCCTACCGGGTGGTGGCAACCTCGACCGGCGATATGGGCCGAGCCGTTGCGTTCAAGTACGACATTGAGGCGTGGATGCCAAGCCGGGAAGGCTGGGGAGAGACCCATTCGGCGAGCCGATTCCTCGACTACCAGGCGAGGCGCTTAAGCCTTCGTTACCGCGACAAGGACGGCAAGGTTCGCCATTGCCATACGCTCAACAACACGGTGATCGCTTCGCCGCGCGTGCTCATCGCGCTCCTCGAGATCCATCAGCAAGCCGATGGCTCGATCCGAATCCCTGAGGCCCTCAGGCCCTATATGGGCGGACAAACGGCGCTCTCGTAGGCTTCTCGAGCACGAGAGGGGCAGGTCTATGAGCAGGCTTTCCTGCGGACCACTCCTGTAGGTTACGGACGTGGTGCGTCTCTGCGAACCGTTCATCTTCGTAAAGGGATTAGCGGCCTGGCGTAGAGGCCGTGGTGGTCGTCTCAAAGGGGACGTTGTAGCCGCCGCGAAGAATGATAATGCGATAGATGTGGCCTTGATCCGACTCGCGAGACTTTCGATTCTCGACTTTCTCTTCTGCCCCCGGAATGACATCGAAGTTGATCTTGATCAAGATGGCGTACGGAATGCCATTACGAATGGCTGAATCCCAGGTTTCAAGGCCTTCTTTGTTCTCTGCTTCTTCAGGCGTTGGAAAGTAGCGAAGCCGAAACGATCGAATGCGATCGTAGACAAGGGTGTAGGTGCCGCCATCGGTCGGCTTGCTATCAACGAAGGCATCTTCGCGACGCCAAAGCTCGAGGTAATCAGGCTCTTCATCGTTGATACGGAGCGCATACCCGACTTCGGTGAGGGGGCTTGGAGGTTCTTCGCCTGACCGCTGTTCGCCTTCTTCCAGGGCCGTGGTGCGCGTGTTTCGCGCAGTGATGAACTGCACGTTGTCGGCGTCTTTGCCCGAGATTGTGTTGGACTTTGCGCGGAACCCCGCGTTGCCCTTGATACCGCCCCAGTAGATGTAGCGGAAGTCGCGAAAGATCTGACTGAAGATGGCGTTAGCAACTTTCGGACGCCGCAAGCGTTCATGCGCGATGTCGGCACCGCGCATAGTCAGGCGAATCACTTGGGTTGCCGCCAGGGTGAGTAGCGACAGAATCGTTACGGCTAGCATGACTTCGATCAGCGTAAATCCACGCTTGCGACGGCTTCCCTTGTTTGCTTGCGGTGAATGGATACGTGTTTGACTCATCGAGCCGCACCCTCCACCGGCGTCACAAAGTCCTTTAAGACGAGAATCGGTGTTCCTCGCGTTTCTGAATCGCCGTCGCCTGTGTCATAGATTTCAAGAATGAGCTCGACGAGTTGGACGCCCGTCTCGGTTCCTTCGGCCGCACCTTCATTTCCGCCTACGGATCGGGTCGAATTTGTATCACTCAACGTCGACGTTTCATCGACTTCGTCGGATCCGAAGAGGTTCTCGCTGTCGTCCTCTCCGATGCCGGCAACGGTGGTGAGCGTCTTCTTGTAGGTATAGCGATAGCGCTCGAGCCGATCTCGTTCCTCGGATTTGAGCTCGGCCCACTTTCCGTAATCGCGCATCGTGCCATCGGTTGACTCATTGAGATGCGCTTCATAAATGAACTTCGTAAAGAAGGCGCCCGCGTATTCGCGAAGCTCGCGGTTGTCGATGGCGCGACCCGCTTTCTCGGTGCTGTTGCTCCACATCTCAACAAGCCATGCGGTTGCCCCGCTGAGGATGGCCATCGCTACCATGACTTCAAGCAACGTGAAGCCACGCTGCACTCGACGCTTGCGACGCGCGCGCCGCTGTTCGATCGATTCACAAGAGGTGAGGGGGCGCGATAGTGCCATGGGTTAGTTTCCAAAATCGGAGGCAGGCCGCGACGCGATCAGTTCGTGCTCACCCTTGCGCCAGCTCGCCGCGGACGTCAAGCCATTGACAAACACGGTGGCCAGGCGGGTGTCTTTCTTGGCCTCTTTTAGCTCGGTCTGCTCAAGGCGTATCGCCACGGCTTGATCGACGTTTCCATCGGCGCCAAACACAATGGCGATGGGCTCGCCGCTGTCGACCTTGGTCCAGTTTCCTTTTGCGCGACTGATTCCCACAATGACCACGCCCTCTGAGAGCGGTTTCCACTCGGTATAGATCATTTCGCGCTCGCCCGTACGATCAAAGGCCTGATCGTCGTCCGAGGGATTATCTTCATCGCGCGACAAGTCTTGGCGAATGTTGCTAGCGCGAATGCGATAGCCTTGGCGTTCGCGGTCGCGGGTTTCGTCCTTATAGGTACCAAACTCAAGGGCGGCAGAGTATCCATCGATGACGGCTGTTTCGCGGGTTCCTGTGAGGGCTGAGACCATTGAGTTGGCCGACGACTCAAGCTTGGCGCCCGAGCCAAAACCCTGGAAGCTCGGCAATGCCAACAAGAGGGAAATCCCCAAGATAAACACCACGGCGATCATCTCGATCATCGTGAATCCGAATTGCCTCGATGGGCCGGATTGCCTCGATGGACCGGATTGACTCGAAGCGATCGCATACCGCGTGGAGCCCGAACGACTCGCAGAGCCCAACCTTAGAGATGAGGCTATTTGGGCGGGTCGCGAGTGGGTCATGCGGTTTGTTTGCCTTCCCTTTCCAGAATCCAATGCAAGGACTTGTCTTAGACGACGAGGCTCGCTACTGCCTAGGCTTGGGCCATTCAAGATCGTCATCGTCCCCCGGAGTGCCATTGGGGCCGGCCGAGATGATGCGGTATTTGTTTCCGTCGATGCGGTAGTCGTAGGGATTTCCCCACGGGTCATCTGGAATGGACTCAAACAATGGGTCGACGCCATCTTCAGACTGCGTCAAATCGTCAAGGGAACCTGGTAGGCGCTTCTTGTCGAGCTTGTACATATCAATCGCTTGGCTGAAGTTGTGCATCTGAGTTTCGCAAATGCCCTTGTTGGATTGAAACAACGCACGCCAGACGCTGGGGCCTGCAATGGCCACCAAGCTTCCCAGAATCACGATCACAACCATCAATTCGACAAGCGTAAAGCCAGATTCGTTGCGGTAGGCCGAAGCCCTTGTCCTAGAAGAAAGATTCGTCCTCGAGTGAGTCATTGGTGCTCTCCAGCGAAATAGGTATCGAGCGGAAATTGATCGAGCGGAAATTGATCGAGCGGAAATCGTAGGCCCTAAGCGAATTGCCGATCCCAGCGGGCCGGATACAAGGGCTGTCTTGTGTCCCTTGGACGTCACCGGTGTCGGTGCCTTCCAAAAAGCGCGTCAAGCAGAAAAAGTATCATGCCGCGAGCGAGCTGGCGCCTACATCGGGTGACGTTGAAGCGACTCTCACGTCCAATTCTACGGCCCTTTGGAAAATTTAGGGCCGAGAGCTATTGCCCGCGAATCTGGGACATCCTGAGGATGGGGAGCATGACGCTGATCACAATGAAGCCCACCACCAGGGCCATTAGCACGATGATGAGCGGTTCCATGAGGCTTGTAACCTTCTGAGTCTGGACCGAAACTTCTTCGTCGTAGGCCGTGGCAACCTGATCGAGCATGCCCTCGAGTTCACCGGTTTGCTCTCCGACCGCGACCATGTAGCCAACGACCGGTGGGAATACTCCCGACTTCTTGAGGGGCGTGGCGATGTCGGTGCCTTCCACGATTCGTTTCTGTACGGTGTCAAGGACTCGCGCGATCACGCGGTTGTCGACAATGTCTTTCACGATTCGCAATGCGTCGATGACTGGCACACCGCTCTTGAGCAACGTGCTCATGGCGATGGCAAAGCGGCTCACGGCCGACTTTCTGAAAAGCTCGCCAACGACCGGAAGCTTGAGCTTGAATCGGTCTACGTTGTAGGCGTACTCATCGCGCTGCATCAACGTGCGGTGAAGGACGAGTAGCGAGGCGAATCCACCAAGTATGAAGAGCCAGTACGAGCCAAGGAAGTCGGCGGACCACTTGAGTACTTGGGTGGGGAGAGGTACCGATTGACCGCTTCGCTCAACGACCTTGAGGACCTTCGGCACGACGAACACCATCAAGATGATAACAATGATGATGCCGACGAAGATCATGACGACCGGGTAGGCGAGCGCAGCGCCTACGCGGTTCTTGATCTGTGCCTGGCGAAGCAAGTAGTCGGCAAGGCGATGGAGCACCATGTCGAGACTTCCCGCAGCTTCACCCGCCTTCACCATGTTGACGTAGAGGTCGGTGAAGTAGGAAGGGTGAAACGCGAGGGACTCTGCAAACGAGTTACCTTGTGTAATCTTCTCGCGGATGTCTCGGAACGCGGCTTCGAGGTCGGGGATGGAACATTGTTCAATCAGCGCGTTGAGTGCCTGAGCGAGGGGAATGCCGGCCTGAAGCAACGTGGCGAGCTGCCGCGTGTACATGGGGACTTCGTTCTTGCCTTTCAGCGTCCGACTGAAGTCGAGAATCTTCTGCTTCTTGCGATCGCGGCGCACCGCGGCCTCGCGCTCGTCGATCTTCGTGACCATGACGTTTTGCTGGCGAAGCTTGATCCGCGCCTCACGCGGCGAATCGGCGTCGACAATGCCGGACTTCAAAGCTCCGGCGGGCGTGAGTCCCTTGTAGTCATAAACAGGCATGCAGGAAAACGGGCTCCTTCGGTGAGTGCGGATGCGGAGGCACACAACAAGGTACACGACGCCCCGCGAAAGCGCCCCATGGGCTGCTCGGTTGGGCGCTATTTGAAAGGGTTACATCACGTCGAGTTGGGTCACGCGCAAGATTTCCTCAGGGGTCGTCATGCCGCGCTGAACTTTGAGCGCACCGTCCATGCGCAGGGTGCGGAAACCGCGTTCGATCAAGCCCCGCTTGATGGCGCTGGCGCTGGCGCGCTCCACAATCTGGTGACGCACCTGATCGTCGATGGGCATGATCTCGTAGATGCCGAGGCGACCGTGGTACCCGCTGCCGTAGCAGTTTCCACAGCCCTTGCCTCGCACCAGCTTGCCGTCCTTGAGATTGGCGGGGTCGATCTTGAGCTGATTGAGCTGGAAAAGATCGTTCTCGTCAGGGTCGTAATACTCGAGGCAGTCTTTGCAGACTTGGCGCACAAGTCGCTGGGCGATGGCCGCAATGACCGACGACGCGACGAGGTAGGGTTCGATGCCAATGTCGAGCAAACGCGTGGTGACCGTGGGGGCGTCGTTGGTGTGAATCGTACTAAACACCAAGTGTCCGGTCTGCGCAGCCTGAATCGCGATACGCGCGGTTTCGACGTCACGTACCTCACCCACCATCATGATGTCCGGATCGTGGCGCAGCATGCTGCGCAACATGCGGGCAAACTCAATTCGGCGATGTTGGAAATTTACGAGGCTCGTGCGTGGAAAGCGACGAATCGATTCTCGATCCGACTCAACCAGAGGCCGAGTGGCGTTCGCTCACCGATTGGAATCAACGGTGCACGAGCGCCGTCGTGACGACTTCCCAGGCCTCGGAGATCCTGCGCCGACGAGCATCTCGTTCACGTTCACACGATCCATCGATCCTGAAGAAACGTTCCACTACTTCGTGCCCAAGAGCGGGCCGAGACCCGCAACGTCAGTTTCACCGCTGCTCGGCTTCATCGATCTGTTCGACTGATGTGAGCCGGTCGGGTGGGGCGCTCGATGTTTACAATCCGAGAGGTCTGGCACCGCATCTTTGGCACCGCATCTTTGGCACCGCATCTTTGGCACCGCATCTTTGGCACCTCATCTTTGGCACCTCA
>JAVJHY012256385.1:0-24961 GCA_035593235.1 Phascolosoma agassizii | reverse complement strand
CACCAAATTCGCTAGAGCCTTTGCGCAGCTCGCCTCGGATGCACATGCGCTGGTTCCAGCCAGCTCAGAGATCGCAGATCTTGTCAGCCTCCACCTCGGTGTTGATCCTTCGAGCGTCCCGGCGGTAGGCCAGCTCCTGCCTGCTGTCGAGCGTCCCAACTTGCAGCTCGCCTTGAACGAGCTTGTGGCCGATCAGCCGGACGCCACTGTCGTAGGACTGTCACCGGAGCTTGGTCACTACGGCGGATTCTCGCTTTCCGCTTTGTTGGCCGGCCGTTTCACGGGACCCGGAGATCCGGTCCCACCTGTCTACGATGAGTTGCCCGTCGGCGTGGATCGTACGATCCGTTGTGTCGTCGCCGGGCTCTGGCTCATTCGACATGATGGCGCTCCGGTGGTCATCGGGCTCGCTCCTGGAGAACGACATGGGCCGCCGACAGAGCGCAAACCCCGACTGGAGGTCTTTGCTGCAGAGCCGGCCATCGCCCAGGCGGTTCTAAACCGGCTCGCCGATTTACGCAACACTCACAACGTCTACAGGGGCAAGGTGTTGTCGTTCGCGCATAGTGAGCACGGCGACTTTGGTATCAAATTCATGCCAAGGCCCGAGCGCACAGCGTCCGATGTAATTCTGCCGGCTGAAGACTTGTCGTCGATAGTCCGTCACACGATTGGGGTTGGCGAGCGGGCCGAGCAGCTGTTGGCTGCAGGTCGGCATCTTAAGCGAGGGCTGCTGTTATTCGGACCGCCAGGGACAGGCAAGACGCACACGATCGGTTACCTGATGGCCGCAATGCCCCAACGGACCACCGTTGTTCTCCAAGGCCCGAGCGTAGGGGCGTTGGGCTACGCCGCAGCGATCGTCAGGAACCTCACGCCATCGATGCTCGTCATAGAGGACATCGACCTGATTGCAACAGAACGGGGTATGCCGGGGATGGGACCAGCCAACCCGCTTCTCTTTCAGCTTCTCAACGAGATGGACGGCTTGACTGCGACCGATGACGTGCTGTTTATCCTCACCACCAACCGGGTCGACGTCCTCGAACCGGCGCTGGTGGCGCGTCCAGGGCGAGTGGATCACGCAGTCGAAATCGGCCCTCCTGATGGGGCTGGACGAAAACGATTGTTGAAGCTCTATCTGAGTGACAACGACGATGTAGACGGCTTGGAACCGCTTGTCGAGCGGACCGAGGGTGTCACAGCTTCGTTCATCAAAGAACTCGTCAGGCGAGCGACCCTCGTAGCTCTAGACGAAAGCGGTAACAGCATTGTCAGAAACGGCCATCTTGAATCCGCACTCGATGAGCTGCTCGAAGGGTCTGTCCCAATCGTTCGGGCCATGCTTGGCGCTGGCCAACACGGCGACAACCCACCTCCATCGATGGATACAACCGACTACGAACACTGAAACAAGTCAGTCCGCGTTGGGGTGATCGTTCCAGATAAGTCTGGACGAGTCACTGCGTGAGGAGGATGCCGTCGGGAAGGATGTAGGCGACGCTGGTGTAGTCATCGGCGCCGACCGACTCAACTCGTGCAATCGTTCCGCTACCAGGCACCGGCTGTGGATCGGCAGCAGCGACGATTTCGGCCATCCACTCCACCGGTGAGACATCCGGGAACTCGGCCGGAGCCGGTTCGTACACCTCATCGGCGGCGGATTCCTCAACCTCGGCGGCCTCATCGGGCGTGGCGGGCTCATCGGCCGCGCCGGCTTCGGATTGTTCGGTCGAAGCCGCCGGCGTCACCGTTGGTACACCTGCTGGTTGATGACCGCCACGCCGGCAATTAGTAGCGTGGCCACCGCGGCGATGGCGGAGTAGAGCGGCCACCGCCGCCGATCGGGCCCGCTTGGCGGCCTCAAGCCGGCGGCGTTTCCCGGATCGTCTTCTCTGATCTTGCTCATCAGCATTTTCTTGCATCTCATTCTCACTAGATCATCGGGATGCATCGATGTGACTTCTCCGTCTCGGAAGAACTCGAACAGCTCTTCGTTCTCGCGGTTGTTGCGCTCATTTGTTTGTCCCTTTTGAGGGTTCCAATTGGTGGGTCAGCCTGGCCTTCACCCGGCTCAGGCGAGATCGAACCGTGCCCATCGGCAGGCCGGCAACTCTCGAGCGCGGCGACGAGTTGTGGCCGGCTGGCCTCACTGGTCATGCGGTCGTCGATTCGGCTGAACTCATCGGTGTCGAGCGGCCGCGGCAGCGCCTGTCCCCTTGTTCGGTGCAGTTTGGAATCGGCGGTAGTGGTGGAGGAGGAGACCGCGGGCGATGGACAACAGCCAGGGAAGGGCCTGGGTCCGTTCGGTTTCGAACCGGTGCCGAATCTCGAATGCCTTGAGGAACACCCGGGAAGAGAGCTCATCGGCGGTCGAGCGATCGGCATTGGCGGCCAGGTAGCGCCACACGTCATCGAAGTGCCGATCGAAGATGATCCCGAACTGTTCGGGATCATCATGCGAGGCCGCAATCATCTGCCCGTCGGTGGGGTCGGAAGGTTCCATCTACTACTAATCTCCTCGAACACATCGATCGGTTCCACCAAAACCTCGGAGAAACGCAAAGTCCTCGCAGCGCTCTCATCTCGGTCCGCCTCGGCGGTGGCACGGTCCCGAGCTGACGCACACCCAGCTCAGCACTGAACTTGGGCCGACTATCGGGTACCAGATGAAGCATTTGCCAGTTGCCAAAGACGGATCCGCTCCGCAAGCGGAACCGAATCGACCGCAGGGGCGTCTAGGAAGGTATGAGCCTTCGAGCGAGCTTCGTTGTCGTGATGTTGTGTGTGGCCGGCTGCGGCAGCGGCTCGCTACCGGTCGCGGAAGCGCCGGCGGAAACGTCAACGCAGGCCTCAGACCCTGCGACCAACTCCACAACACCAGCGACGACATCGACGGACGTCGCCCATGCAGCGGATGTGCTTCCCGGCCTCGGTCGTTCCTTGGATGCACAGGCCCGCGATGAGTTCCTCGCCGCCTATCAGGTGTACCTCCGCGAACTCGGACTGCATCGCTGCATGGCTGATCAAGACATCCGATACGCGGTGCAGGTCGACTATCCCAGTTCGTTCGAGCCTCTACTCGCCGCTTCGATCGACGCAAACGGCGAAATCGAACCGCTTGTCAGTGATCTCGAACGGGCCGAGGAGAACGGACCGATCGAGTTCGCCGATGAGTCGAAAACGGTTGTCGAGCGGATCAACCTCGATCTCTCGGACTCCATTCACTGGAACGAGAACCAGGCGGCCGAGCTCGAAGATCGCTGGTGGCTGACGAGGTACGGCGCCACGCTGGCCGAGATCGAGGCGGCCGAGGAGGAGGGTCTTGGCCGCAAAGGATGTGAAGCTGACTATTGGTCGGCGGTACCCTCAATCTGGGACCTTCGCGACAAGATGCGACCGTTCGTCGATGCCTACCCGAAGGCGGTTCAGGAGCAGTCGTTCCAGGAGTGTCGCCGGGAGTTCGGCTTCTCCGCCGAGAATCTTGGTGATCTTGAGGGATCTGAGGGCGGGTCGGAGGATGGTTTCTTAGAGGAATGCGGGGGAAGGTGGGATGCGGCCGGTCAGGCGGCGAGGCAGACCGTTGAACAGGGTGAGGTCGTGGCCGAACTCGAGGTGCGCTTCGCCGAAGAAATCGCCGAACAGTACGAACAGCTGGCAGCCGCTACTGTCGACCGAAACTTTCTTGCGCTCCTTCAAGCCTTGAAGTAGAGCGGTGATGCGGGTGATCATAGCAATTCCGATATGACTCTTTGGGCAAATAGCACTGGAGTTGGTATCGTCGCTCGGTGATGATCAGCCTGTAGTGGCCGTAGATCCCCGTGCCCCCGGTTCGATGGCGCTCCCGGTAGAGAGACCTCTTGGAAACTGCGACCCGTGAAGGCAGAAGACACCTATGGCTGATTACCCTGAATTGAAGTTCTATATCAACGGGTCGTGGTGCACGAGCGAGGTCGATCTTGCGGTTGTCAACCCGGCGACCGAGAAAGAGATCGGCCGCGTCCCCGTTGCGCAGACAGGTGATCTCGACGATGCGCTGCGGGCGGCGTCGGAGGGTTTCG
Organism: Phascolosoma agassizii; assembly: GCA_035593235.1. Taxonomy (NCBI): domain Eukaryota; kingdom Metazoa; phylum Annelida; class Sipuncula; order Phascolosomatiformes; family Phascolosomatidae; genus Phascolosoma; species Phascolosoma agassizii. Next base: position 20,900 of record JAVJHY012256385.1, on the reverse strand, counting down.
CGGTGTGGAGTCAGACCGCTCCCAAGACCCGCGCCGATCTGATTCGGGACGCGTCGGCGCTCATGCGCGAGCGCCAGGACGAAATCGCGCATTCGATCACGCTCGAACATGGCAAACCGCTCGCCCAGGCCGGACTCGAGGTGATTCGCGGATGCGAGTTCTTCGAGTGGGATGCCGGTGAAGCGGTCCGGACCTATGGCCGCGTGATACCGAGCGGTCCTGGCATCACCTACACCGTGCACCATCAGCCCATCGGACCGGTCGCCGCCTTCTCGCCATGGAATTTTCCGATGAGCCAACCAGCCCGCAAGATTGCCGGAGCTTTGGCATCTGGTTGTTCCATCATCCTCAAAGCCGCTGAGGAAACCCCGGCCGGGGCCATGCACATCGCTCGCGCCTTCCACGACGTCGGTCTGCCACCGGGCGTGCTGAACCTCGTGTTCGGGGTACCCGCCGACATATCGCAGCATCTGATCCCGAGCGAGACGATCAAGCTCGTAGCATTCACCGGCTCGACGGCCGTCGGACGCCACCTCACCGGCCTCGCATCCGATCACATGACGCCGGTGCTGATGGAGCTCGGCGGCCACGCTCCCGTCATCGTCTGTGAGGACACCAATGTCGAGGCGGCCGCGCGTAGTTCGGCCGTTCGGGCGATGCGCAATGCAGGGCAGGTCTGCACATCGCCGACCCGGTTCTTCGTGAATCACGAGATCTTCGAAGAGTTTCTCGACGTCTTCACGAATCGAGCCGCAGCCACAATCGTAGGCAACGGGATGGAACACAACGTCGAGATGGGTCCCCTCGCGAACGAGCGCCGCATCGGTGCGCTGACCGACATGGTCGAAGATGCGCTCGCAGCGGGCGCCGAGGCCACTACAGGTGGCAGCCGGATCGGATCAACCGGATACTTCTTCGAGCCGACCGTACTTGCCAACGTGCCCGATCACGCGCGCGTCATGCAGGAAGAGCCGTTCGGGCCACTCGCAATCGTGAACCCCGTCGACTCGCTCGATGCCGCAATCGAACAGGCCAACTCGGTTCCCTACGGACTCGCCTCATACGCCTTCACCAACCGTGCGGACTATGTCGACCGCATGGTCGACCGAGTCGAGGCAGGCAACCTCTCCATCAACACGCTCGAAGCATCGCTACCGGAAACGCCTTTCGGTGGCGTGAAATCGAGCGGCTACGGCAGGGAGGGTGGGGCCGAAGGTCTCCACCATTACAACGTCGTCAAGACCGTATCCCACAGCATGTCCATTGTCTGAATCGAGGGTTGGAGAACCGACTATGAGTTACAACGGAACTGACGCCAAGGCCTACGCGAAGGCAAACCTGAAAGGGATCTGGGCGGCGGCGCTCATGCCCTTCGGGGCCGATCTGCAAATCGACGAAGACGGCTTTCGCCAGAACGTTCGTCACTGGACACAAGAGCTTGGCATAGAGGGCGTCTTTGTCTCGGGGAAACAAGGCGAGTTCTACTCGATGACAATCGAAGAACGTAAGCGTTCGTTCGAGCTCGCGGTCGAAGCCACCGGCGAGCACTGTCACACGATCATGTCGTGCTCGGATCAGAACATGGGCGTCGTATTGGAGCTCGCCAAGCATGCCGAGCTGGTGGGCGCTGACTACATCGTGGTGCACGCGCCGTTGCTCCACTTCACCGAGGAGCAGGATGAGATCCTCCTCGGCTACTACCGAACCATCTCGGAGAGTGTGGAGATCGGCATTGCCCTGTGGAGCCACCCCGACAGCGGCTACCTCATGTCACCAGAGCTGTGCAACAACCTGGCCGACCTCGAGAACGTGGTGGCGATCAAGTACAGCGTCCCTCGTCCCTTGTACTCAGAACTGACAGCGCTCGCGAGCGACCGCATTCAAGTCAGCACGGCCTCCGAAGAGGAGTGGCTCGAAAACATCATCGACCTCGACTGGAGGTTGTATCTGTGCTCTTCTCCCCCGTTCCTCATGCAGACGGCTAAGGATCGGCGCATGCACGACTACACCCAAGCCGCTTTCGGGGGCAGGATCGAGGACGCCCGAGCGATCAGCCGGAGCCTCGATCCAGTACGCCAGGCACTGAAGAGCACTCGGCCTCCGGGCAAACCGCTTGCGCATCAGAAGTATTGGCAGGAACTGCTCGGCCAGGTTGGTGGTCGTGTACGGGCGCCCATGCTCGAGCTGACCGACGCCGAGAAGGCAGCCACACGTGACGCCTTCGAAAAGTGCGGACTGCAGGTTTAGGCCGTGTGGAAAACAGCGATCAGTCCAGCTACCCGAAAGCGAGACATACATGCCTGGGAGCTGGAGTGACGGGTCACGAGAGCAAGCTACGCCTGGTTTTCATTGGCTGGGGTGCCATCGCTCACGCAACCACCCAACTGCTCACTGATACACCAGTGGAGATCGTCGCCGTGGCCAAGCAAGAAGCGACCAATCCTCCCCCGGATCTCCCCGCCGGCGCTCGTCTCATCACGCACCCAAGAGAACTTGACGAGACCCGCGCCGACCTGGTGGTCGAAGCTGCCAGCCGAGAGGCCGTCCCGGTGTGGGGCAGAGCCGCGTTGGAAGCGGGTATGGACCTGATCGTGTCATCGGCCTCGGCGTTCGCCGACCCCGCCGTATTCGACGCATTGCGCGACTGCGCAGCGCACAGCAATAGCCAACTTCATATCCAGCCAGGCGCCCTCGGCGCGATTGACGCGCTTGCCGCGGCCTCTGCCCTGGAGCTCGACGTCGTCGTACATCGCATCATCAAACCACCCCATGCGTGGTTGGACACCCCCGCCGAGACCCTCTGCGATCTCCACACCCTGTCAGAGCCCGTAGCGTTCTTCAACGGCACCGCCGCCCAGGCAGCATCTCAGTTCCCCAAGAACGCAAACGTTGCCATGACCACAGCCCTGGCTGGAGTTGGACCGGTGGAAACGCAGATCACCCTCATCGCGGACCCTGACGCCAAAACCAACCGCCATGAGATCCACGCCGCCGGTGCATTCGGAGAGCTCTCTGTGTCGCTGAGCAACAAGGCGCTCAAGGAAAACCCAAAGACGTCAGCGATGGCGGCCCTCAACCTGGTTCGTGCCATCAAGAACCGCGTTCGTCCAGTCGTCATCTGAAACCGAGCTCGCCGACATCGACGGAGAATCAAGCGCCGACACGAACCTCCGTTGCCGCTCGAAGAGCGGCAACCAGAGCTGCTGCGCTCGAAGGAAGCTCAGCGCCCACTCTGGTCATGACACCCACAGGCACCGACGCACCTTCGAGACGCCCCGGCAATTGCACCAACGCCCCACGCTCGAGTTCATCAGTGAAGACGCCAGACGGGACGACCGCAAGGTGCGTGCCTCCGAGAACCAGCGGGCGCAACGGCAGCGCCGCGATGCACTCGATGACCCCGCGCGGAACCCGCCCACAATCGCGGACGAAACCCTCCTCGATCTGTCGGCGCAACGAAGTATCGCGAGGAGGCAAGATCCAGGCATCGTCAACCAGCTGGCCAAGCGTTCCCCGATGCCCGGATCGTGGATGACCAGGAGTGCATACCACCCGCACCTCGTCCTCGTATAGCGACTCGGCCACAACGCCCGACATCGTTGCGAGTGGTATCACTCGACCCACAACAAAGTCGACCTGCCCCAACATCAGGCTCTCATACAAACGATCCGGGGTGCCCTCAGAGATCACGACGTCCACTTGTGGATACTGACCTGTGAACTGGACCAGCGCGGTCGGGAGCACGTCGGCCGTGCCCGCAAGCAGCGCTCCGATCCGGACCTCTCCCCGACCACCGGTCACGATCTCACCGGCATGACGCATCAACGAGCCGACCTCAGACACGACGACGTTCATGTGGGTGATAAGCAACGCACCAGCCTCGGTGACGGCCATCCCCTTCGCATGCAGCTTGGCAGGATGCATCGGATAACTGTATCGATATGTCCAGGTATCAAACGTGTCGCGTTCTGCTATGTCGCCTGGGCACCCACAGGAGCAACGGGCGTTTTGCTTTTCTGGACGGGTTATGGAGAAACAGGCGACGGTCTGCTGGCCGAAATCGAAGCACCGTCAGGCGGTCGCTCGAAAAACGATCGGGATTATGGAGTGCTCGCTTCACTGCAGTACGGCCGGGACTGTCGTACTCGCGAACCGAGGAGCCCACTCGCCGCGTATCTCAACCGTGATAGAAGAAACCAGATCCTGCCGCCGGGTCCGACCAGTGATTCGGCGAGACCGTGGGAGCGGGCCGACACTGGGCGCGTCGCGATGGGTGCCGTTCATCCCGTTTATCGTTGTGTTGGTTGGCTGTACAGCCATCGGCGGCGGCCGGTCGACATACCGCTCTGACTTGGAGGCGACCCTGATTGCCAACAACCTGGAGGAGAGGGAGACCTTGGGTGTTGAGGTCTCTGACAACGCGGTCGGATGCATGGCGGCGGCATCGCTTGGCAACTTCAGCGACCATGAACTCCGGGAGGCCGGGGTCACCTCCGACAACGTGGTTGAGCGCCTACCCGACCTCAACGAGAGTCTGGACGAGCACCTGGACGCAACCCGTATCGCATCCGGTCTGGAGGACGCCTGGAACTGTCTTGACCGAAAGGACTATGTCGCGATTACCGCTTTGGATCCAGCTGTTGAGGAGGTGTTGAACTGCATGATTGACGAGCTCGGATACGACACTGTGAAGGAGTTCAACATCAGACAATCGATTGCCGAAGAAGCCGGTGGCGATGCGCCCGACAGTACCGAGATCAGCGCCGTGGCCGACGCCTGTGCGGGCGTCGATTAGGGATCCGCGACCCTGGCAGGCGCCACAGTCCGCCACTACCTGCGTGCGGACAAATCGACGCGTGACGGCGGGCTCCGAGAGCCATGCTGGTCCCGTGACGAATCGACCAAGGCCCCCGACATGAGCGAGCGATACTTTGCATGCGAAACTGATTTGAGCTCATCGAGGGATCTCGATCTAGCTGTTCTCGCTTGTTGCGGGAACGGGGTCTAGGATCCGACCCGTGAGGGGAATATTTGTAAGCTATCGCCGCTCTGACAGCGCCAGCGCGACGGGAAGACTATACGACCATTTAAAGAATGTGCACGGCGGGGATCCCGGCGCTTTGTTCATAGATATTGATGACGTCCCGATCGGAGCTGATTTCCGGGAGGTGATACGCGCCACGCTCATTCGATGCGACGTCATGGTCGTGGTCATAGGCAAGACGTGGCTTGATGCGAAAGACGACGAGGGCAACAGCCGACTGGCCTCCAGCTCGGACACACACCGATTGGAGGTTGCCACAGCCCTAGCGTCGGACACCTTTGTCATACCGGTTCTTGTCGAGGGCGCACGGCATCCGGCGGCTGACAAGCTACCCGAGGACCTCTCAGACTTGGCCTTCTTGAACTCCGTTGAGTTGACTCAACGCCGTTTCGGCGAGGACGTGCGACTACTTGGCGAGCGGATCACCGAGATCAGAAACGAGCGGCAAAGACAGAGGGACGAGGCAGCGCGAGAGACAGCCGATGAGCAAAAAAGGGCCGCCGAAGAGGCGAAGGCCCAGGAGCTCCAAAACCAGCTCCGTGTAGAAGAGGACCATCGCTCCAGGGACGAGGCTAAGAAGGCTGCCCAGGCCAAGCAGCTACGAGAGCTCCAAGAGCACGAAGCGAGACTGAAAAAGGAAGAAGCTGAGGCGAACTACTACAGCGGGCTGAGCACCAAACGATCCAGGTCCGTGACCGTTCGGCCCGGCCTCGTCATCGTCGTCGTCGTGGCGGTCGTGGCCTCGCTGTGGATACTCCTCTGGTTCTCTGTGGCTGTCGTCGGTGTGGTGGACTACATGCGGGGTACTCCGAGAGAGGGAACCGATTCCGCTGGCGATGCCGCAGGAATTGCTGGAATGGCTGCTGTTGTATTCAACATCCCAGCTTTTCTAACTCTTTTCCTTGTGTACCGCTGGAGGAGGAACTCCCCCGGCTCAGATTCGGAATAGCGTTCGGCAATCCGGCAGACTTCTCACGACGATTCAGCGCAACTCAGTAGACGACCGCCCGGCACTGCGATCCTGACGGGGCGGAAACGCTAGAACCCTTTTGCACCACGGAGTTCGCTCGTGTTCGAAGTGCTCCTCTGGCGACAACTCCGACCTTTCCGATATCGGCATCGATGGCCTGCCCGAAAGCTCCCGTTGCTTACAGTTTCCGTCCGAACACCTCGATGGCTATCGGCGAACGGACATGTTTACGCACAGCAGGAGGTTCACTTCGGTCCAAATCCGGCGTCTGGTCGAAACCGAGGCCGTAGGGACCACCAAAGGCTGAGATCGCACCTGCGACATCCACTAGCTGTCGCTTGGTCAAGCTTGGAAGACCGACCGTGGTTCCATCACTCCGAACGATCGTGACACCACCGTGCTGTGACTCGGTGGCCTGGCCAGCATTGGACTCAACCAATGCGACGTCCGCCCACTCAATACGACGGTTGCGGGTCCGGTCGATCCCGTGGATCCCCAAGCCATCGATTCGCAGGCCCCAAGCGAACCCAGCAATCACGTCCAGCACCCCGAGCCCGGCCAACACTGGCAGCAACAGAATCCAGTAAGGCGAGAATCCACGTGCTTCGAGCCCCTCTCCGGCGAGAGGATTGATATAGAGAGCGGTCACAGCCACCAGCGCAAGAACCGCCGGCCCAATCGGAAGCCATGGGCGAACCATCACGGGCCCCTGATCCTCTGCACCAGCTGGTTGTCTGCTGACCTGCTCGGACCCGAACCGGACCTGCGAGGATCGCAGATCTGCCTGCCGCGAAAGGCAGGCCAGCTCTGCGAACAGAACTGCGGCCTCGACAACATTGGATAGCGGCCCAAGCGGAGCGTGGTTGCGGTCGTCAATTCCGAGACGGTGAGCCCACTTGCTTGCCTCGGACTCGAACCCGGAGATCTCGACCTGCTCAGTCGCAGTCAAGACGGTCAAGCAGCGGCCAGGTGTGCTAGCCACCACCTCAACAATCCCGTCCACTGAGAAGACGTGATACCAGTCGGTGTCCGGCACCGTTCCCGCTTCCCACGAAGCCCGAAAGGACTCGACCTCGCTTCGCTTCAGCCGGGGTGACAGCCGAATCTCACGACCATCAAGAACCATCACTTGATGGCCAGAGTGCTGAAGATGCCAACATCGCTCAACAGTCGAACCAGTACCCACACCCCTACTCAACGACCCACTGAAGCAGCAGCTTGAGCCTCAAACCCAACTGGGGAGATCGCAGACCGGCCGCGCCCGAACAGATCACGAAACCAGGCCATCACCTGTCGCTGCGATAGCTCGCAACGCTGTCTCGAGATTCAACACCGAGTTCTCAAGCCTCCACGACGACAACACCTCGCGATCATCATTCATCACCACGATCAACGAAAAACCTCTTCCTGGCCGGCGAACAGGGTGGTCGTCGGCGAAGAGCCCTCACGCGTTCCACTTCCTTCGACACGGCCCCAGGCGGGCCCAATGGCGGCGTCGGATCTCGGTGCCGACTCCATGACTTGGTAGGAGAATTCTCCACAGCCGGACGACGCCACTAGGACGAGTGTTGGGCCGCAAACAATCGGATTCGCTCAAGCTCGTGGGGTCGCATGTTCGGATCGTTGAGACGACGGGCACACACCGCTGCGATAGTCTCGGCCCGCGGTGCAGCGACCCCGCCCAGGAACGCACGCAACACAGACGCTCTGATCAGCCCGACCAGGGGGCGCAGAAAGAATGGGACATCGTCGGCGTCAGCGGTGTCGAGCAAGAGCCAAGTGGTCGCGACATCCACATCATTTGCCCCAACTCCTGCTCCCTCCCAATCGATCACAACCGGACCTGCTGATGCCAGCAGGACGTTGCCCGGGTGCAGATCCCCGTGCACGTAGGACTCCAGTGGTTCGATCCCCGGCGATAGGTCTGTTGCACCGACTGGGATTGCGGCCAGCTGCCGGTGGAGATCAGCGAGCATGGTGCCTACCCGGCGAGCCCGCCACGGCCGTTTCGAAAGGTCGGTGAGCAGATCGACGCCATCGACCCGATCCATCACCATGTCGCAGTCTTTGACGGAATAGACCTGTGGCACCGGGAAACCGGCAGAGCGAACCGCACGCATCACAATCGGTTCTGTCTCTGATACTCGGCCCGAGCGAGTGCGGCGAAGCACTCGGCCATCGCCGTACTCGTAAATATCAGCAGAACGCCCAGATCCGATAAGGCGCCCGATCAAAGTCATGTCAGAAACCTACTGGCGAACGTCGAAGAGTGCCGCTTACAGCTTGGCGACGACCGACGAAGGAGTCTGAGCCCGCCAGCTCGGCGTCCTCACGACCGAGGAGCCAAGAGCACGATAGTCCGGCACCGATGGCCTGCCCTTAAACGTGCACATCGAGCGGCAGCTCCCAGGTGCATTGTCGGTAGCGCTTCCTATTGAGGTGAGCAGCTCAAGCGCCCTGTCTGCCGTGTCGATCTAAAGGGCATGCGATTCTCACGGGCAGCCCTGACAGTGTCGGTGCTGTGTCTCGGCCTCGCCGGGTGTGGTTCGACGGCGGACATGGTTGCGGGCAGCCTACCCGAAGTCCCAACTCCGACATCCTCGACGACGCCCGACACAACACCATCAACGGGTCCCACAGCATCGTCCACGTCGACAACCTCCAATGATCCGTCGACCGGGCCAGACACTCGATTTATCCGACTCACCAACATCAGCAATGCCGACCCCGGGACGATCAGAGCCGAAGGACTCGTCCCCGACGACACCTCAGAATCCCATCGGTGGGTAACAACCGCCGACATCGAACCATCCCAACGCTATGCCCACATCACCTTCTCCGGCCTCGCTGAACCCGGAGACTCCGGATGTGGCCAGTTTCTGGAGATCGACGGGCACCGCTACATCACCGATTTCGGCCGGTGGGGCACCACCAATGAAACTACCTTCACCAAGGAAGACTCCATGCCAAGCGTCTTCGACGCCCAGGACAGCCAACTTGCGTTCATCGACACGGCTTTCGTTCAAAGACAACAGCTCGAAACTGAACCTCATGACACCCACGACAGAGCTCGACGACCCCCACACCCACTACACCTACACTCTCGGTGGCGACCAGGCGCTCAGATTGGCAGACAAGTTGGCTCCACTGGGAAGAGGCATCCAGGGCGATCTCTACCTACCCGATCGATCAACGGGCGAACTCCACCTGACAGAGACCGGCGACCACATCACTGAGATCAAACTGGCCGCCTCGTTCGAGGGGGAAGAAATCGTGAAGACGACAACCAAATATCGCCATGCAACGACACTCGAAGTCCGTATGACAGTCGAAGACCTGCCCATCAACGAGCCCCGCATCCAAGCAGGCAGCACCCATCCACCGACAAACTGGGAACCGCAAACCGGCCCTCACGATCGTCGGTGACGCCAGCCGTCAAATCGACCCGGGACAGCTGAGGTCAAGCGCTCGAAAACGACATGGTGGTGATGTCGTTGACGTCAGGGACCGTGTCGGCTGCGTTGACTTCGTCGATCATGGTCTGCATCGCGGGGTTCAACGTGGCTGACGCCGCGCTGGCGTCATAGGCGGTGGAGTTCCCGTCGGAGTAGACGAGCCGACCGTCGACGTAGACATCGCGGATGGCACGATCGGCAGCAACGAAGACGAGCGCCCGAAGCGGGTCCACACAGGTCTGCATCCGTGGATGCGTGAGATCGACGAGGACCAGATCGGCCTTGGCTCCAGTTGCGACGCGACCGATGTCGGATCGACCGAGGGCGTCGGCGCCCCCGATCGTTGCTGCCCGGAAGACGTCCGACATGGAGATCGAGGCGGGATCATTCGATGCCACACGGGCCTGCGTGAAAGCACATCGAATCTCCTCAAGCATGTTCACGGGACCGGTGTCGTTACCCATGGCGATTCGGACACCAGCGTCGCGATAGGTGAGAAACGTCTCCAGCACGGTTCCCCACCGCGAGAACGTGAGCGGGCAGTGGGCGATCGCCGCGCCGCTGTCAGCAAGGATGGCGAGATCGTCCCGCGAGTGCCAAGCGAGGCTGCTGTGATGGTCGAGATAGATGGCGTGACCGAGCAACGCTGAGCCGTCCAGGGCGCCAATGTCGGCCAACCATTGGATCGACGTTCGCCCGGTTCTCGCCACCATCTCCCTGAACTCGGGAACGCTCTGCGCGCAATGGGTCTGCCAAATGATCTCTCTGGTCCTGGCCTCCTCACGACACTCGCGCATGAGCCCCTCGCCCACGGTCTCAACCTGCGCAGGAAACATCATGCCCCTGAGGCGACCATCCCCGAACTCGTCAACCATGTCGAGGGTGGCATTGCCTCGCTCGAAACCAGCCAGCCCGGCCGCCGCGTCCCACTCGAAGTCGAGTATGCGACCATTCCTCGTGCGCCACTGCGCCTCCTGAAACGACGGCGCGACGTAGGCGCGGATTCCCGACTCAGCGAGTGACTCGCACCACAGCTCGTCGCCGTCGCTGGTGTTCTGAATATCGACGACGGTCGTCACACCGCTACCAAGGAGCTCGGTCAACGAGTGGCGCATCGCAGCGACATAATGCTTGCCGTCGTCGCGGCCCGGAGTGTTCAGGTCGCTCACCCAGAAGGGACCTTTCTTCGTATACATCGGCGAGTGGCCGAACATCGGGTCGAGCACTTCCTCCAGCAGCCCGGTCGAGAACGGTGCGCTGTTGAGATGAGCGTGTGTGCTCACCAGCCCCGGCATGACCATCACCTCACCGCCGTGGATGTCGGTATCGACCGTGCCTTCGAACCCAGCGCCGACGTGGATGATCTCCGACCCGCGGAAGACGACATCAATGTCGTTGAGGTAGCGATGGTCCCCTGCCACTTCATCCCAGGCGATGACCCACTTCGCCGATCGAATCTTGGTTGTCCCCGCTGCCCCTACCATCGCTCGGCCCCTCTCTTCTCCCGGTCGGATGGTACTTCGTCCACACTGACCTGGCACGCTCGACAGGCCGCTGCAGCAAGGCCCAATCAGGTGCTGCTCGGAGCGGGCGTCAGCAAGCCGCCATCGCGCACCGTCCGGTAACCTCATCGATGCAGTGATCGTAGGTGTTCAGACCTCGACTGTCGGGGATCAGACTCGCTGTCGGTGGCCACGCCGAACATTTCTGTGCACTCCAACCGCTCACAACACCGGTTATGAGTGCTTTGGGTCTTGTACAGTCGGCGTGATGGTCGATTGTCGTTGGTTCCGATATCACCGTCTGGGGTCTGGTCTGCTCGGACAGGCTGTGTATACAGGCTGGCCCGGATTGGGCTTCAGGACGACGATGGAGGGCCTTCTGTCTGTTCTAGTCGCTGTCGTCCTTTCGACCAGTGCCTGCTCGTCCGGTGTTGCCCCCACCGAATCGGCATCTTCGACGGTCGAGGTGGGACCGCCCGAGCTGGACAGAGACCTGCTGGTTGAGCAGCTGGAAGGCGTGACACTTCTTGCCGGTCGGGGTGCCACGATGTTCGCTGTGGTAGACGTGGACGGGACAACTCTGTACGCCAGCAAAGGCTCGGACGCAGAGGGGAACGCTCCGGCGCCGTCCTCTTTGTTCCGGATCGGAAGCATCACGAAAGTCTTCACGTCCGTGCTGACCCTCATGCTGGCAGACGAGGGGCTAGTTGACCTTGACGCCCCGGCCGCCGACTACATCACCAGGGTTCCGGTACCGATCGACGTCGCAGTTCGCGACCTGCTGCAACACACAAGCGGCGTTCCGGACTATCTCGAAGGGTCGAACGCTTGGGCCAGGGCGATGAACGATCCTGAGCGGGTGTGGACGCCAGAGGAAACCTACGCCGTCATCCAAGACGGCGAGCCCCTCTTCGATCCGGGTGGCAGGTTCTCCTACTCGAACACCAACTACTTGCTGCTCGGCGTGCTGATCGAGGAGATGACCGGGCGGCCCTACGTCAGCGAGCTACGGACTCGGATCGTCGAACCACTCGGGCTAGAGCACCTATCTGCCGGGCTTCGAGACCGGCCCTGCACCCTTCGAAGCCTACGCGTCGATCTCCGGTTCACGAGAACCCATCGACTTCGACTACACCTCAATCGCCACCGACGCCTGGGCCGCGGGCGGTCTCGTAAGCACAGCCGAAGACCTGCATGTGTTCCTTAGCGCCCTCTTTGATGGCCAACTCGTCTCCGCTGAGTTACTGGCAGTAATGACCAGAGGCGACGAGTACGGCTTGGGACTGATCCCGTTCGTCCCGGACGTCTACGGGCATGGCGGCCAGGTGCCCGGCTATCGCACTGTCGTCGCCCATGCACCTGCCACCGGCTCGACTGCGTTCTTTGTCGTGACCCATGACAACGCTGCCCTTGGCGCCGAGGACAACACGGTGCTGGAACTCATCAGCCAGAACTGAATCCACCGGAACACCTCAACTGCTCACAACGTCCGGGGATCACCAGGTAACAGCATCTCCGAACCTACGCACAGCGGCACCACGCCGCTCGACAATGTTCACTTGACGACGCTCGACGGCCCTGGCCGTGGTTATCGATCATCGTGGCCGCTCACACCGCCGGTTACGAGCGGTGGATTCAGACCGAACCGTCAATGACGACATCGAAGCGCTCGGGCGGGCTCACCACCAAGAGATGGTGACGCTCGGCGTCGTCCCACCGCCGAAGCCAGTCTTGCGTGGCATCGGCCCGAGCGAGCTGACGCTGCCGCCGCTGCAAGCCGCCGGTCACCACAAGAATCATGACTGCGTAGTTATCCCGAAGCTCCGGCCTGCTGACAAACAGCCCTTCAACGATCACAACCGGGGCCGGCCGAATCTCCTTCACCTCATCACTCAGCTGACCTGTAGACCAGTCGTATGGGCGGAACGCCGCAGGCAATCCAGCAGCCAACGGGCTCATTGCTTCGGCCTTCACGGTTGCCAGTCGTAGTAGCGCTCGGCTCCTTCGACAGGAGCCAAACCTGCCCGTTCGGAGTCCTCCATGACCCGGTAGAAGTGATCGCCAGCCACTACTACCGCATCAAACTCCGAGGCAAGGGCAGTCGCAACCGTGGATTTGCCTGCTGCGCTGTGACCGTCGACGCAAACGAGGAGCGGGCGATCACCATAGGCCCTCAGAGCGTCCGCAATCGCAATTGTTGCCTCAGCCAGATCCACCAGTCAGATCGTAGTCGGCTGACTTGAACGCACGATCATGACCGCCCGAGTACAGGCACCGATGGCCCGCCCGTAAGTGTTCATGGCTGGACCAACCGTGGCCGATCTCGACGTCGACGACCCGATCGAGCGTTTCCGAGTATCACCGCAACGCCGGTTACGAGCGTCCCTGCACCGGGCACACATGCGGTTGCGTGGTGGTCTTCGCGCTGGTAGGTATTGAGGATGGAGAGCGATCAAGTCCAGCAGCGGCGGGCGCTCGCTGACGCACTTTCGTTCGAGCCGCCAACACATGAGGCTCCCGCAGCGGAAATCCTGGAATCGGTACCAGAGGACGGGTACATCCGGCACCGGATCCATTATCGGGTAAGCGATGGGGACGACGTGCCTGCTTTCATCCTCGCCCCGGTCCGTCCCGGGCCGCACCCTGGTTTGCTCGTCTTTCACCAGCATGCCTCTCAGTGGCACTTCGGCAAATCCGAAGTTGCAGGGCTCGTTGGTGACCGCTGGCAGGCATTCGGACCAGCGCTCGCCCGTGCCGGCTTCGTCGTCCTCGCGCCGGACTCGATCGCGTTCGAGGACCGCCGGCACAGCGTGAGCGGCGTCAGCCCACAAGTCGACGATTGGCTCCAGCACTACAACGAGATGGCCTATCGCCTCCTTCAGGGCGACACGTTGATGCGGAAGATCTTGAGCGACGCGGCCGAAGCACTCTCGCTGCTCAGGTCATGGGACAGCGTGAACGACGACCTGATCGGTGTACTCGGTCATTCCTATGGCGGCAACACGGTATTGTTCCATGCAGCGGTCGACGACCGGGTCCAGTTCGCCGTCGCCAGCGGCGCTGCTCGTTCGTTCCGAGCGAAAAGTCGCGGCTCGAACCGGGATTGAGATGTCGGAGATCCTTCCCGGGTTCCTCACTCGCTTCGACATCGTGGACCTCGTTCGAGCGATAGCCCCACGGCATCTCTTGTTGGTGTCCGCCGACGGCGACAAATACTCACGCGACGCACCAGAGATTGCGCAGCTCGCCTCGCCTACCTATGCTGTCGAAGGCTCGGAGACCGGCCCCACCTCGTACCACTACCCAGGCGACCATCAACTCGATCAGGGTCGATTCTCGGCGATCATACGCTGGACCATCGAGGTTTCTCAACGCCTCGCATGTCCCTAATCTTAAACCGCGCAACCGTCCGGTAACATCACGAGCGCAGCGCGACGAAATGTACGAATAACCGCAGCGGTTGCAGTAGCAATAGCTTTGTTCATCACGGCGTGTAGTAGCGACGACGCTGTTGACGGAGAGACGGCTACGACCGAGACCTCAGAATCGGCCACGGCTACAGCGCAGCCATCGAGCCCCGTTGAAGTCGCGACCCGGTTTTGGGAGGCACTCGCAGACGGCGATCGAGACGCCACGTTGGCGCTGGTTGATCCCGCTGCGATCGAGTCCCCTGACATGTCGCTGTTCGGTCGAGCCCAAACGCTCGAGGGTCAGTTCGACTGGTACGAGTCTGTAGGTTGGGAATGGCAGCTAGCGGAGTGTAGCGAGGCGGACGACGGTGTTATCGAGTGCATGGCATCAGCGAGTAATCTTTGGTCTGACTCACTAGGCGTAGATCCCGTGACCGGCACCTTCGTGATAGAGGTTGAGGACGACGGTGTCACAGCTGTGACCGATCCGACTGAATCATTCTTCTCGCAGTGGTCGCCTATGGTCTTCTTCTTCTTTGCTCAATGGGTCGAAACCAATCATCCTGTGGACGCCGCCACAATGTTCGAATTCGATGTCGATATCAACGACGATATTCTCGGCTTGTACGAGGTCAATACGAGTCGATTTGTCGAAGCCCAGTCGAGCGGCTGAGAGCCAGGGAGACGGCGAAGTCAGCTTGCCCGGAAACGGCACTCACCAGCCGAGCGCCGAATAATCCCGTTCAGTGACGGCTGCGTCGGGCTGCGATTCCCGAGCGGTACGGCTGTCCCTGAACGCTGGTAGCACGGTGCTTGGACTTTCGACCCAGGACTGGCGGGCGCTTGCGTTAGCCTCGCCCGATGACCCTCGATCTGGTTGATATCGATGCGCTCCACCGGGCGGCGAAGCGAGGAACAACGCCTGGCAAACGCTCTACAACAGCCGTGCCAATGAGGAGATCTACGGCCTTGGCTTCCATGGCAACTTCGCTCAATGGGCATTGCGGGCGGCTTTCACCGAAACTGGCCTGGACGCTCTCTACGCCCTGGAAGACAGCGAGGATCAGCCCGACGACTGTGCGGAGGAGTTCCCACGGTCGGATGAAAGAGGGACTCGGACACGGCGGGGTTGGTACAATCGTCTTACGTCGTAAGGAAAGGGTCCAAGGTCCCTGTTTCGGCCCGGAAAATCTACCTATCGTCAATTGAAACACCGAAGCGCGCTCGCGCTGGGGACCGAAAACATGGAGGGCCTCATGGCCGACTTTCTGAATGGCTATTCAATCCAACGCTGGCTCGAATTGTGTCCCCAGGGCTATCTGGAGGACACGGTTTTTGGTCACGATGAGGGAGAGACGGAGCCCGACATCCTTACGACCGACGATGATCTCCGGACCGAGGCCATCCGCTCCACCGTTCAGCTTGTCGTCGGTGAACGGGCTGCGCTTGCTGCGTCGTCGGGGCTCATCAACTCCGCGCCCGACTATCCCAGCAAGCGGTTCCTCGCTACCCAGACCCTCGACGAGGCACGCCACGTTGAGATCTTCACGCAGCGGCTGCACGACCTCGGTGTGTCGCAAGATGATCTCGAGTCCACCATCGATCACTTCGTGAATCCTCACCTGGTCAAGTTCGCAGAGGTCCTGCTCGAAAAGGTCGACTCCGGCGACTTCCTCGCCGGGGTCGTTGGCCAGAACATCGTGCTCGAGGGGCTCGCGTTCAGCGTGTTCGAGATGATGGAGGTCAGCAACCGCGAGACCAACCCAAAGTTCGCACACACGCTGAGCGGCACGATCGCCGATGAGCGTCGCCACGTCGGCTTCGGCGAAAACCGAATCGGATCACTCATCCGGGAACAACCCGAGAAGAAGCCAGAGATCGAGCAAATGCAGAAGGACATGGCTGGTCACATGTTGGCCACGTTCTCCTCGGCCTTCGCTGAAGACAGCATGGACGACGACACTCGAGCCGAGAAGCTCGCTGCCGGAGGAGTCGAGCAAAGTGACGACGTCGAGTGGCACGGCACGAACCTCGCCACAGCATCGAATGAGGAACGGCAGGGTGTTCTCGAAGACACCGTGATCGCCGAGTTCAAGACGCGGCTGGCGCGCATCGGGCTTGAGTATCAAGCACCAACCGCACGATGAGCGACGACTTCGATCCCCACGCACTTGAGATCGACGACTTCGTCGAGCAGGTTCGATCGTTCGAATTCTGGTTCCAGGCGGTTGAGGGCTACCTGACCGACCGGCCGTACGGTCACCGCGAGGACACTCCGGTGCCGAACCTCGACGCTGCCGAGACCGACCGCCTGATCACCACCCTTTGCAACTACTGCGTGGGCGAGACGGCGGCACTCGACGGGGCTAGCGGCATGGTCGACTTCGCTCCGAATCGCCACTCCAAGATCTTCCTGGCCACCCAGGTCGTAGACGAAGCAAGACATCTGGAAGTCTTCATGCACCGTCTCACCCAACTCGGGGTCACTGACCCGGAAGCCGAAATCGAGCGCCGGGCCAATTCCAACCTGCTGGAGTTCAAACGGCGACTAAACGTACTGGTCAAGGCCCGCGACTGGGAGGCTGCGGTCTTCGCTCAGAACGTGATCCTCGAGACGATGGAGAGCACCGTGTTCAGACATCATGGCGAAGTGGCCGATCCGCTGACGGCAGAGATCCTCGATGGCGTGGTGAAAGACGAGCGGCGCCACCTCGGTTTTGGTGAGAACGATCTTGGGCGGCTCCTGTCCGAGCAACCTGAGGTACGAAGTCGACTGTCAGATCTTCGTGCAGAGCTTGACCCGCTGGTTCTCGGGAGCTTCCAGGGCGTCTCTTCCGACGTCGGTTCCGCGTCGCACACCGAACTTGGCAGGGACTATCTCGACGCGGTCGAGCGGTTGGGACTCACGTGACCCAGGACACCATGACTTCGTCGACCGACGACGATCGCCCGAGGCAGTACTTCGAACTCGAAGACATGGGCTTTCGCGAGGTACCGAAGAAGTGGCGGAAATTCTATCGACACTGGGAGGGTGACGGTGACGAGTTGGCGCTGAATGAGATCCAGTGTCCGGTCTGCAAAGTTGTCATCCGTTCGCGGCGCGACATCCGAGTCGGTGACCGTCTCTACTGCATGCCGTGCATGTCGCGCATGCTGGTCGTCATGGGCGAGGACGGACAGTTGACTACCGAGGTGGTCTACTAACGTCGTATCAGCCGTCGAACATGTGGCGATTGACGACCAACCAAACTGCGGATCCACCGCAGCACGCCGATTTAGCGATACTCACGAATGGAGTTCTTTGGAACCGATCTGGGTCGTCGTGACTTTGTGACATTGTGAGTTTCGTGCCGAGCGAACAAGTTGATGCGGTGTTTTCTGAGCCGGCGACGACCGCCGCGGAGAGCGACGCGTCGTTCGATCAGTTCTGCCAAGCCGAATTAGCAACGATTGCCAATGCCCTGAGCTGGACGCTCGGTGACACCGAACTCGGTAACGAGGCAGCGGCTGAAGCTTTGACTCGCGCCTATGAGCGTTGGGATCGGGTTGTTGCCATGCAGAATCCTTCTGGATGGGTCTTTCGCACCGGACTCCGGTGGGGCCGCCGAAGGCGATGGCGGGCTAGCCGGGAATCGACGCTCTTGCTCCGCATCACTCGGCACGAGACCACAACGGCGCATTTCCCTGATCAAGATCTGTCCGACGCTCTGCAGCGCCTCCCTCTAGACCTTCGCACCGTCGTCGTTCTCCGACACATGCTCGACAACAGCGAGCAACAGGCGGCTGAACTCCTGGGAATCCCGGCTGGGACAGTGAAGAGCCGCCTCAGTCGAGGCCTCGCCCGCCTACGAGCTGATCTCGACATGAACGAGGGAGAGAGACAACCGTGACTGGATCACTTGAAGACCGATTGAGAGCGGCCGCCAAGCCTGCCGATCAACAACGGGTCAAACCCGTCGATGTCCATGCTCGTGTTCGACGTCGTCAGCGACGACGTCGATCGACTTTCGCCCTGACGCTGGTCGCAGCCATAGGTCTTGGATTCGGCGGTTTACGTACCATCGCCGCAGATTCTTCAGCATTCCCGACATCTACCAAACCGGGAAGCTCCACCCTTGCCGAGACCGGCCCAACCGTGCATGGCTCCTCGGTATTCAACTTGGGAGCCTCGGTCCTGAACTACCTCGACCTCCGGGCCCGAGAGGAAGCGGCGATCCAGACATGCATGCACGACCAAGGCTTCGCCTACGAGCCCCAGATAACAGACCTGTGGGTTGTCAGCGACCCGGTAGGTGGAGCATACGTAACCAAGATGGACGACGAGGACTTCGCTCGGGCGTTTGGATTCGCCCTGTCGATTGGGAACGGCGGGGACTTCATCGACCTAGAACCCGCCCGGGCCACGGAACTCTCCAACGCCGCCCTTGCCGCCGAGCGCCAAGCACTGGACCAGGCCGTGGCAAATCTAGATGAAATACCACCCGATGATCTTCGGCCCGTCGACCCGTCAGAAGACTCCGACTGGGAAGCTGCACTCTACGGGTACACCATCCTCGGCGCCCTCGGCCTCGACAAGGGATGTGCTGGCGGAGCTGCCACCATCCGAGAATCCTTTAACGACCGGTGGGAACCCGAGATGATCGGGGCGGTCGACGCAGCCAAGGACTCAATCGCCGCCGACCCTGAATTGATCAACTACTACCAATCATGGAGCCAATGCATGGCAGCCGAGGGACACCAAGCCACCTCACCGTTGGCGATCAATCTTGACCTCCAGAAGAGATTCGTGGACCTATGGAGTGGTGAACCCACCGAGGACACTCAACGAGGACTGACCGACGAAGAACACCAACTCGCCATATCAACCGCTTCCTGTGGCGAATCTGTCACGCAACTGCTGCCCGCCGAACTTTGGCCGCTGTGGGAACACCACGGAGGGCAACTCCCAAACTGATTTCCAAGAAGAGCGCGACTCATGGGAGCACCCGGAAACAAAGCACCGATGCTGTGATCGTAAATGTTCAAACATCGACTGTCGGTGGCCAGACCGAGCATTTTCTGTGCACCCCAGCCTCCGGTTACGAGCGCAAGATGTCGAGAGTTCCGAGCGTTGTCCTGAGCGTCTCCGCCAACTCAGCCTCGCCAGCAGCTACGGCTACTTCGACTCCTACGCTGCCCGACCCGATGGACAGGAAACGCCCCTGAAGCTCCTGAGCAAGTGCAGCCTGTAGAGCCACCCCCACTGCGACCTGACGACATTCGTCGGTGCGACCTTCTCAAGGTCGTGTCTTTTCGCCACCACGAGATCTAACGGTCGAAACAATTCCTTGGTCTGTACCGGTCGCTTTGGCGGCCGCACTCGCAGCGGCCTATTCGGTGGCATTCGCCGCCGCGTGATGGTTATGGCCGTGATTCTCCGATCCCTGCCTTCGTACGCGCCCTACTCGTTAGTTGGCATCGGCTGCGCTGACCCCAGGGCTCGACGCGCACGCAAACCAAGGCGATCTATCGCAAGCTCGGAGTGAACAGCCGCGCCGAGGCTCTCGCGGCAGGCACCGCCCACGGTCTCATCTGAACATCTGACGTTGATGCGCGACGTCTGCTCACTCACAAACAGAGCAACCTGAGGTTTCCAAAACAAGGCGTTCGCATACCAGTTGCCGAGCATCGTCGACGGCTCACCAATCGGTTCGGCCACGGGCCGCTTGACTCGGTCGAGCAGCTTCTTCGCACGAATCGAATACGACAAGCGTCACCCCTCAAGCTGCGGATCGAGCCGGCACGCCGTGAACCACGAGTCATCACCCAGATGAAAGAAAATTCGGCCCCGCAACTGCCCATCGACCGACAGGCCTGCCGATCCGCGACCCGACACCGGGCTCCCCTCGTCGTCGCCCTCCCAAGAAAACTCCACAGCGTCCACACCATCGCCTTCGGTGAACCGGCAATCGATACTTCCGACAACTGCGATGAACGACAGCTCACCGATTCCATCGGTTCCGATGTCGATGAACCCCGACGCGACCAGATCGATAGCCTCCCGATCCCACAACTCCATCTCCTCTATACGCCAACGTCCGATCAGGTCACTTGCCATCAACAGAACCTACCTACAGTCATCGCCGCTGAGCGATCACTTGATACGCCGGGCCTCAATCGCAACGATCTGTCTAGCCGCTACCGCGTCGATGGCGATGAGCGCTCGTGCAGCCCGGCGGCGGATCGTGTGCCGATTCGCAAGACTGTGTCGTCGGGCATCGACGCGAGGACGGTCACAAAAGACTGTCTCCACGAACCCCCAAGGTCTCTACAAGTACTACGTCGGCTGGTTGTTCAAACTGCAGGACATGGCAACAACACGAAAAACACATCACTCTTCGAACACCCGACGCAACGAACAACTCCATCCCGCCGAACAGCAAGCACCCAGTGGGCACTATGACGCGATCGCCGTCGGTGCACGGGTGGCGGGCGCGGCGACGGCGATGTTGATGGCACGCAACGGGTTACGCGTTCTTG
>JAVJHY012255322.1:0-24986 GCA_035593235.1 Phascolosoma agassizii | reverse complement strand
GTCGATGACACCCGCTGAATTACCTTCTATTAATTTTAGTTTTTCGAACCCCTTGATGGTGGTTTTTGATATGGAAACGGCAGGTATTCCTGTTGGTGCCCTTGTAAAGGATGGGACAGCAGTAACGATTAGTTCTGTGGATGGAGAAGCACTGGTCGTATGTACTGGCTCTTCAGGATTTGATGCAATGATGAATGTTCAAGGTCCTGATTTTACTGCTGCTTATATCAGCAACGGATCAAGTCCTGGTTCTGGCCCTTGGATGATTCCTGGAATATCTTCCGGAGATTTCGAAGGAGAAGAGGCAAGTGGAAATTGGACTTTTTCTTTTATGGATACTTATGATGATCCTTCTGATTGTGGCGGGACTCCTCCGGAAAATGAAATCACGGGGGATATTACTTTAACGGTAGAATGGGAGGTTCCGGAAGTTACTACACCAGTCAGCTTAAGTTGGTGGAATGCCCTATCAGGTGGTGCTCAACAAGGAACAGGAAGCTCTTTTGATCCGACTGGGACTACTGCGGAAGAAGGGCCAGTGGATGTAAATACTTTGGGCGATTATACCTTTTATGTAGAAACGGGATGTATGTGCGAAGGGAATCGGGTTCCGGCAGTTTTTCAAGTAGCTGCTCCGCTTCCATTAGAATTATTGAGTTTTAAAGGTCATCAGGAAAGGAATATAAATTATTTGGAGTGGACGACCAGTAGTGAAGTAAACAGCAGTCATTTCATCGTGGAACGAAGTGCAAATGGCCTTGATTTTGAAGCAATTGGCGCAATCTTAGCAGCAGCAAAAAGTTCCAATGCTATTTTAGATTATTCTTTAATAGATCAAAAGCCACTTGTTGGAGTCAATTATTATCGTTTGAAAATGTTTGATCTAGACGGTTCTTTTGCCTATAGTCACACTGTCGTTTTATATTCCGAGTATTTAGAAAATGGTGCCTTGACGATTGTTCCTATTCCGGTAAAAGACAAAGCGATTATTTCTTTTGTCAGCACTTATCCGGAGTCATCAAAAGTATTGATTCGAGATCTCTTAGGACGTGTAGTATTAGATTTGTCTTTGGAAATAACCAAGGGAAAGAATACCACCGCAATTGAATTGGAGCATTTGTCTTCTGGGATTTATTTTGTGCAATTGGCAAGTGCTCAGTTTGATCAATCTTTGAAGTTTGTGAAGGAGTGATCTTAGAAATATTGAATTTCCAATGATGATTGATTTAGCTAAAAATTTAATTGGCCTGTTCTTTTATTTCTATGGTTTATTAAAATTAGGGATGACTCATTTCGTTTAATCCCAATCCTTATAGCGATCAATATCCCTTCGTTCTCGTTTCGTAGGCCTACCAGCCCCTTTCTCCCGACGCTCTGGCTGTGATTTGCCAACGTACCAATCTTTGTATTTATCCAGCTCTTCCTGCGGCGTGAGGTCTTCATAGCAAGGCTGCGCCAGTGTTGCAGAAACCCTTTTCTCAATTAATTTTAGCACCTTAAACTTAAAAACAAACCCATTCTTTCTGACTTCCAACAGGTCACCAATCATTACAGAAGTAGAAGCCTTTATTAATTCTTCATTGATTTTTACCTTATTTGCTTTACAAGCATCAGTAGAGATCGTTCGGGATTTAAATATCCGGACACTCCAAAGCCATTTATCAATTCTTACTTTATCCACTGGGTTTATTTTATTGGTTCGGTTTGTGGTTTTCGACTATCCTTCTTTCAATGGTGGCCATTCCAAATTAAAGCCGCGTAAAGTTTCAGCAACGATTTTGGCGATAGAATAGTTCCGATACCAACGACTGTCTACTGGTACGATGTGCCAGGGGATAGAAGACCTGTTGATGGCATCTTCATAGCACTTCCGATACTTGTCCCAAAGTTTGGCTTCTTCCCAATCATTGGCATTGTGTTTCCACAATTTATCTTCTTCGTCCAGTCGTTCCTGCAATTTTTCTGCCTGCCGTTCTCTGGAAAGGTGCATATAGAATTTTAGTACCGTAGTATGATTGTCGTATTCTAATAATTCTTCAAAAGCGTTGATCGAATCGATTCTTTTATTGACTCTTTCCTCATCAATCCATCCATGCACTCTTTGAATGAGAATGTCTTCATAATGAGAGCGATTGAAAATCTTTATCATCCCTCTCTCCGGAGCTTGTTTATGCACCCGCCATAAAAAATCATGTGCAAATTCCTCATTGGTTGGTTTTTTAAAGGCATAGGCTTGTACCCCAGACGGACTGCATCTTTGAAATACTTTTGCAGTAGATCCATCCTTGCCGCTAGAATCCATTCCCTGAAATACCACTAAGATGTTTTGTTTGTGATTGGCGTAGAGAAGTTCTTGCAGGTCGCCAATTTCTTTGACTAGTTTATTCGTTTCTTTTTCTATTTCTTTGCGATTCGTTCCCTTTGGAGGAAGAGTAGATATTTTGGAAAGGTTTATTTTTTTTCTTCGAGCCATAATAGGTTTTGTTTATTGATGGCGAAAAATAAGAAAAAAAGTCTGCTTAGTGCTGCTTAAAAAATAAGAAAACTTATTTTTTCAACGTTACTATCCCCGCATTTTAGTTCGTTTCACCAAATATGCCTGTAAAATTGGTTTAAACCCAGCGTGGATATCGGCTTCGACAAAATCAATTTTATATTGCAAACATTTGACTTTTAGAGCATCTGTAAATTTGGTCATCTGCTCAATGTATTGTTCGCGCACCTGATTGGATTGTAATC
Organism: Phascolosoma agassizii; assembly: GCA_035593235.1. Classification (NCBI taxonomy): domain Eukaryota; kingdom Metazoa; phylum Annelida; class Sipuncula; order Phascolosomatiformes; family Phascolosomatidae; genus Phascolosoma; species Phascolosoma agassizii. The sequence goes on along the minus strand of JAVJHY012255322.1, from coordinate 22,247 downwards.
GAACCTCTTCACCTGTTTCCATATCAATAAAAACATAGGGGCGGTTTTCAAATTCAAAATCCAATTCTTTTGATTTATCAACGACATGGAAAAGCACTACCTCATGTTTGTTGTGTTTGAGGTGCTGAAGGGCAGAAAATAATTCTTCCGGATCTCTTCCAGCTTCAAACATATCGCTGAAAATGATGACCATTGAACGTTTGTGAATGCTATCTGCAATTTGGTGCAGTGCCTGAGTGGCAGAGGTGGTTTTATTGCGTTCCGGATTATTGATCAGCTTGTCGAGGTAAGTGAGCAGTAGCCGGTAATGAGAAGTACTTGATTTGGCACGAGTATGAATATTGACCGTTTCATCGAACAAACTCAGACCAAAGGCATCTCTTTGTTTTTTTAAAAGATTCATCAAACTTGCACCAGCCAAAGCAGAAAAACGCAATTTATTGGTATAGGATTTACTGTTTTTAGTTACTTCAGGAAAGTACATGGAAGAAGATACGTCGAGAACAATCTGGCAACGCAAGTTGGTTTCTTCTTCAAAACGTTTGGTAAACATTTTATTAGTTCGGCCATATACCTTCCAATCAATGTTTTTTGTGGATTCGCCCGGGTTGTAAATCCGGTGTTCTGCAAATTCTACAGAAAAACCATGGAAGGGACTTTTATGCAAACCAATAATAAAACCTTCGACTACCTGTCGGGCCAAAAGGTCGAGATTGCCAAGGTCGCGGACTTCAAAATTATCGAGTAGGGAAGAGTTATTGCTCATAATGGTGTTTTCTGTTAGTTAAAAAACGTAAAGGATGCTAAACTGTTGCATGGAAGCGCTGATAAATCGAGGCTCCAATAGCACCGATTACTAAAGCAGGAAGTAAGTTTTCTACTCGGATGGTTCCAATTTCCAAAATATTGATTCCCAATCCAACGATCAACAGACCACCTGTTGCACTCAGCATTCCAATCATTTTTTCTGTAAAAAAACTTTGAGAAAAAGCCGCTAGTACTGTTATACCACCTTGAAAAATCAGCATAGGAACAATGGAAAATAAAACTCCAATGCCATAAGTAGAAGCCAAAGCGATAGAAGTGATTCCATCCAATAAGGATTTTACCAATAGTAATTCCCGGTTACCAGAAACGCCTTCTTCAATAGCACCTACAATAGTCATGGAGCCCACACAAAAAATCAAAAAGGTAGTGACCAATCCTTCGGTAAAAGTATCTCCACTAATGCTAAAGAATGCTTTGACTCCATCTCCAATGTTTTCAAAAACTAAATCTAACCGGAGGCTCTGACCTATAATGCCTCCAAGCAGCATGCTAAAGATCAAGACCAACAAATAACCTTCTGGTATCTTTTGACTCATAATTACTCCAATCAAGAGTACACTAAGTCCAATGGCCTGGAAAACAATTTCTTTGATCTCCGGAGGAAAACTTTGTTGCAAAGCCATACCGATTAAGCTTCCAATGACCACTGTGGTCATGTTGATAAAGGTGCCAATCGGAAGTTTATTCATCATTGAGTAGAGGAGAAGGTGAAAAACAAAACTCTAAGTAAATAAAAAAGTCCCGGCTTTGATAAGCCGGGACCATTTTTATTCTAATTCCGATTGGGTACTCCAATAAGAGAGTTGGAAATTTAATTAGCGAGTTGTGCTTCAATCTTATCAGCGAGTGCTTTTTTAGTAGTTACACCTACGTGTTTGTCTACTATTTCTCCGTTTTTAAAGATCAAGATTGTTGGAATGCTTCTAACCCCATATTCCATAGAAACATTAGGGTTGGTATCAACATTTACTTTACCAACTTTGACTTTACCTTCGTAGTCGGTAGCTAGTTCATCAATAATTGGAGTAATCATTTTACAAGGACCACACCATTCTGCCCAAAAGTCAACAACGGAAACACTATTGTCTCCTAATGCTTCGGTCTTGAAGTTGGTATCTGTGAATTCGAAAGCCATGATAGCAATTGTTATTAGTTAAATAATAATTTTTTAAAATTAATCGCCAAATATAGGAGTAATTTCTCGTATGTCCGGCATGTAAATCTATATACTAAATGTCTTTTTCTGCAAAAAGTTGCATTATGTTTACTTTTCTTTGACGCAGAATGTCCCTGAAAGGACAATCTAAACTAAATTTCAAATAAATATATCCGCATTAAAATTTCATATTAAATATCGTTAGATTTATTAATCAGTTGATTTTGTGTATAAAATGATTGCTATGAACTTTCAATTATTGCTCCTAATTGCTTTAAGCTACTTTGTCTTTGTCCCTAATAGTAAGTCCCAAATTTTCACAGAAAATTTAGTAGTTCATCTTCCTTTAATAATAGCTATAATGATGAAAGTGGAAATAACTTGGAAGTAAATGTAAATGGGACGCATTTCGATCTCGACAGATTTAGTAATGATAATTCTACTTTGTCATTTGATGGCGTTGATGATAACTTAATGATATAAAATATCAAAAGTTATCATCGCAAACTGAGCTTTTACAAAGTAAAAGGCTGCAAAAGTGCATTCAACTCTTCCAGGCTAAAAGTTTTTTGATAAAACAACCGTATTCCTTCTGCCTGATTGACTAAAACCATCGCAGGAAGACTGCCATTCCAATTGCCTTGAATTTTAGAAGGCCAATTATAAAGACTGTCCGTTTTCAGAACACTGCATTCATTGACCAAACCCTGTGCTCTAATACTGGCATTGGTTTGAGGAAGGTTTTCCAAATCATCCAAATTAATATGCCGTATTTGAAGAATAGTATCTCCCAGTTCTGTTTGAACCTGTTCTAATAAACGATTATTTGTTACACAATCTTTGCAATCCAGACTCCAGAAGTTGATCGCATACAAGGTGTCTGATAGACTATCCAGCATCCAGGACAATTGATCCATTGTGATCAGATTTGCTGCTCGTCCAACAGCAGTTTGCAATTTTTTCTGATCTTCAACGGATAATTCTGCATCTGGCAAGCTTTTCCCATGTGGAAGTGCAGATTCAAATGGGTCAATTGATTTACTTTTGGCTTCTTTTTTTTCAGTATTGCAAGAAAAGAAAAAAAGAAATGGGCATAAAAAACAATAGAATAATGTTTTCATAGGTTCAAGATTAGCTTTTGGAGTGGATTATAATTTGTGTCTGCAAGTTAAATAAATACCAAAAAACACAAGGTGCAAAAGAATAAAGTTATTTAAATAAATTTGACCACTAATGACTAAAAAAAGGAAGCGACAATTTATTTGGATTGGCCTTGGCATTTTTGCTGTTGTCTTACGGGCAGTGTTGGGACTGAATCCAGCATTTATTGAGACTTATTATAGTCGAGGTCTATTTCCATTGATTCGACTTGCAATTGATTATACAAGTGCTTTATTGCCCTTTCCGGTTATTTTGCTATTCATCGCATTTGTCGTCTATCGTTTGCTAAAAGGGATTCGCTGGTGGGGGAGTGCTTCTATTTCTTTTTGGAATAAAATATTAAACAGCCTCTTGGGTCTTCTTTCCTTTATGAGTGGCATTACTTTTTTCTTTCTGCTGCTCTGGGGATTTAATTATGGCCGACTTTCCATAGAAGACCAACTGGGTTTGGAATTAAAGGCGCTTTCTTATGAAGAATTGCAGGAAGAATTATACAGCACAACTCAAAATCTGGAAAACATCAGACAAAGTATTCCAAACAAAACTTTAGAAGCGTTAAACAAAAGTCATCTTCCCCCCGATCTGGAATTTAACATCAGAGCTTTGGTGAAAAATACGATGGAATCCCTAGGATATCCAAACACTGGAAGAGTTCAAGCCAGGATTCTACAACCCGCAGGCATCTTACTCCGAATCAGCACTTCCGGTTTTTATTTTCCATGGACAGGAGAGAGCCACATCGATGCTGGTTTACATCCTATTCAATTGCCTTCCGTTATTGCCCACGAATTGGTTCACGGCTACGGCATTACAGATGAAGGAACTTGTAACTTTATCGCTTACCTTGCCTGTAGCAGTTCTACCGATCCTTTTATTCGATACTCTGGGCAATTTGGTTATTGGAGATACCTAAGAGGTAGTCTTAATCGATTCGACAGCGAAGCATTTGAAGCGTATAAAACAAACCTTGCTCCGGAGCTTACAGCCGATGTGGATGCCATCCGCGCCCAAATGGATTTGTTTCCTGACATCCTACCTAAAATTCGGGATTTCACTTATGAAACTTACCTTAAGTCTCAAGGGATCTCCGAAGGAATTAAAAATTATCGAAGAATTGTATTGTTAGTCTATGCTTTTGAGCGGAAGGGGAAAAATTCATAACGAATTCAGGAATAAAGGAGTCTCTAGAATAAGTACTTCGAAAGAAGAACAGTGGTCAACAAAAATAAATACGCAGATTAACTACCTGATTTACAGTTGCTTAAAAATACACCTCCAAAATAGTCAAGAATAATTTATGGAATTTTAGCTTGAATGCGTCTATGTTAGGATTTGTTTTCAGGATACTCCGGATTTTTTGATCAAACAAATCTTTAGTCTGCATTTGCGGTGAAAAACCCATAGCAAGATTTGGCGGAGCCATGCTCTGAAAAATCAATTTTGGGAACGATCCGGCGGCGGCGGCTTGGGTGGGATTCCCACCCTCTGCACTTTCTTCGCCAAATTTCGAAATAAAATTATTCACATATTAAAATATTTATTTCTCTTTGTTTTACTCTAAAACTTTTAATAGACTAAGCTTAGCAACAACCTTTCATTCTTCCACTTCAAACAAAATTTTACTGCGAAATACCTTATCTTGTACAGGCAAACTCATTTTATTCCCTAATGAAAAAACTCTTCTTTTTCCTTTTACTATATTCCAATATTACCACAGCACAGTCGGTCGCATGGGAAAGAGCAGATGCACTTGAAAAAGGCATGAATTTGTCTTGGTTGGAAAACTGGTGGGAAGGTACGCCGGAAAATAATTATTCCGATTACCTAAACCTAAATAAAATCGTTGATCGGAAGGCAGACCTTCATCTGATGAAGGAACTGGGTATTACTACTATTCGTTTACCAGTCTGCTTTGATGTTTGGGTAGAAGAATCGCCTCCTTATCTGATTCAAAAACTAGAATATTTTGCTGCACTCGATTCAATCCTTAGCTGGGCTTCAGCACAGGATCAAAAGGTAATCATCGATTATCAGCATGGGCAATTATCGGATTGTAACCTCCAGCCTAATACCCAGCGCTTATTGGCCATATGGCAACAAATAGCTTTAAGGTATCAGTATACTGACCCAGAAAAAGTATTCTTTGAATTATTCAATGAGCCACATGATATTTCTAATGCAAATTGGTTATCTGTCGTTCAACAATTGATTGAATTAATCAGAAGTATTGCTCCGGAACATACCTTGATTGTTGGAGGGATAAATTACAATGGTATAAATGGTCTTCGCGAATTGCCACCATTCCCTGATCAAAATATTATTTACACCTTTCATTTTTACGAACCCTTTATTTTTACTCATCAGGGAGCAAATTGGGTAGGAGATCCCGTAGCTACTACTGGTATACCTTTTCCATATGATTCCCAAAACATGCCTTCGATGGCTCCTAAGGCAGCCAACACTTTTGGAGAAGACCATTATAATTGGTATTTCTCAGAAGGTCAAAAATATTATTTGCGATTGTATCTTGAAGCGGTAAAAGACTGGTCTTTGCTTTTTGATCTTCCAGTCTTATGTGGTGAGTGGGGGAGTCATTTTTTGGCAGACCAGAATAGTCGTTGTGAACATGCAGAAACAGTGTTGAAATATTTGCAAGAATTAAATATTCCTTTTTGTTATTGGGAATGGGATCGAAATTTTAGTTTTTTTGATGGCACTCCATCGATGACAAATTTGCCAGACTGTATGTTGGAAGCCTGGAATAAAGAAATCCCAAATGCACCTGCCAATCTTTCCAAGGATATTCCAATTCTAATTCCCAATCCCTTTGCAGATCAATTGGAAGTTTATTTTCCCGACCCGGATCATTTTCAAAAAGTAAAAGTGTATTCCCGAGAAGGGCAATTGATGGGAGCCTACCATTTGGGAGGTAGCAGTTGGATTAAGGATACTTCGCAATGGCCGATTGGTTTATATTTCCTCCATTTCGAAGACAAAAAAACCAATACGTTTCAAATAGAAAAAGTTTGGAAAGGCTAGGGGTATGGCAGCACGCAGCGCAAATTGAAAAAATTATTGATTGATTTGACGATCGATTGTCAAATCAATCAATAATTTCAAAATTCTTTTAAACACCAGGTTCCATTAGCAGAAATCCGATTCTTTTGCAATCGCTCTTTGCTTTCCCATCTCTGGAAGCTTTCTTTTGATCTATTTTTTGCAACATATCCGGTTCCAAATGTTTTGCCAGGATTTGCTTTTTATCCGCCGCCCACTTTTCTTTCATTGGAGCCAAATCTTGTTCAATCAAACTCAATTCTTTATCCCATTTATTGACCAAAACCAAAGCACGTTCCTTTAATGCTGGATGAGCATCAAAACAAGTTTTCTTTGCTCTTTTGCGTTTAGCTCCAAGGGAGGCACGTGCATGTTTATCGATATTCTCTTTTTGAAGAGTACTTTGTCGGTCTGGTTTTGTTCGTTTCTTAGAAACAGCTTTTCGCTCTTTTTTCAAGTTTTTAATTTCTAAACGCAATGCAGCGATTTCTGATCTGTCTTTCTCTGAAAGTTGAGCCTCTAATTCACTTCGTTTCCTCGCCATTACCGGCTCAATATTTTGTTGCCGATATGCTTTTAATTCTGTTTTTACCGCTTTTCCTTTTTGTCGATGCTCCTCCTTTTTCATTTTTCTTTCTTCTTTCCTCTTTTTAAAAAGGATCCCTTGTTCCTCTGTCAATACCTTTAATATAGCTTGATCTTTTTGTTCTTTTAGACTTCTAAAGGCCATTTTGTCTACTTCTCCTTCTTGCTTGTTTTCTTTCATTTTCTTTCGAAAATCATCGTGAATGACTTTGATTTCTACTGCCTGTTGATCACTCAGATTGAGGTCTACTTTCATCTTTTCCATTTTATCACCTCCTCTTTTTTGAGCACTGACCAAAAAGGGTAGGGATAAAGCTGCAACTAATAATAATGTGATTAGCTTAGATTTTTTTAGATAGTTCATATTTACTAATTTTCTTTGACATCCAACTTAGATGTTGTTTCTTTGACAAGCAGGAAATTGTAAGGTTTAATATCATCGAATATTATTTTATCTTTGCGGCGGAACATATCTAACCAAATAAATATTCCATTTTGAACTTCATAGTATTTGACCTCGAGGCCACCTGTTGGCCAGGAAAAAACAACGGGATCGATCAAGAGACCATAGAAATAGGAGCTGTTCGACTCAATCCATATGGGGAAACCACTGGCGTGTACAATCGTTTTATCAAACCTGTTATCCATCCTTTTTTATCCCCTTTCTGTAAAGAACTCACCACCATTGAACAAAAAGATGTAGATCGAGCCAATACCTTTCCAAATGTCATTGAAGAGTTCAAGGATTGGATTGGTATTTTTGATGAAGAATACTTGCTTTGTTCCTGGGGAAGTTTTGACCGAAAACAATTGCTTCGAGATTGTGAATACCACCAACTGGATGGAGAATGGGTGGAAGAACATTTAAACATTAAGTCTCAATATCAGGAAATGAAAGGTTTGCGCCGCCCCTGTGGTATGCAAAATGCGCTCAAACGAGAAGGCTTTGAATTTACAGGAACCCCACATCGCGGGATTTCTGATGCAGAAAATTTAGTGAAAATCTTTCGACAACATCTTGATGTCTGGCAATATTGATTTTTTTAGGCATTTGATATACATTTTATCATTATCTCTTTCTTATTAGATTGGTTTTAAGAAAAATGGATTATTTTGGTAATTCTTACAACCCGATAGAATTACTGTCTTTTTTTAAAAAACGATCTAAATGAAACGACTGTTACTACTACTGCCAATCTTCTGCTTTACTTTTCTTGCCAATTCGCTCTACTCTCAAATTTCGGATACTCAAATCAATGCTTTTCTAATGGAGCAAAAAACGGAGTTGGGTTTATCTAAATCGGATTTGTCAGACTGGGTCATCAAAGATCAACATACCAGTGCACAAAGTGGCATTACACACCTATACCTTCGCCAACGCATTGAAGGAATCGAAATTCACGGTGCGGAGTTGAACGTTCATCAATTTCCAAATGGGGAAATATGGACCTCTGGTAGTCGTTTTGTTTCCAATGCTGCAAAATTGGTAGAAACCTCAACAGTTCAATTGACCGAAATTCAGGCAGTAGAGACAGCTGCAAAAAGTATGGGCTATTCCATTTCCCAAAAAGCAATCCAATTGGAATCTTTAAACAAAGAAAATCCTTCGATCGCTTTGATACAACTGGATGAATTTTCATTGGAACCCATTCCAACCCAACTCATTTATCAAATAGGCAAAAATGGAAAATTGAGAATAGCCTGGGACTTGGCCATCAATGAAACTAAAGACGGTACCTGGTGGGGACTCCGAATAGATGCCCAAACCGGAGAGATTTTGGAAAAAGACAGTTGGACCATTAGTTGCCAATGGGAAGGACATCAACACGATCAAGGGCATTGCAATAGCATCAAGTCTAAAGTCACCAGGAAGCAATTCCTCTTGCGCCAAACATCCTGGTGCCTTCGGAAATCTATCATGTTTTTGCGCAACCATTGGAAAGTCCCAATCATGGTAGTCGAACGCTTGAAGATGATCCAGCAGATGCCATCGCTTCTCCATTTGGTTGGCATGACTTAAATGGCAATCCTGGAGCAGAAGAAACCAGAACCAAAGGAAACAATGTACAGGCACATCTTGATTTGTCAGATAGTGACAATCAAAGTGGTTTTTCTCCGGACGGAGGCCCCAATCTGGTTTTTGATTTTGGTTTTGATCCCGCAGATACTCCTGATGATTATCAACCAGCAGCAGTTACCAATTTATTTTATTGGAATAATCTGATTCACGATGTACTTTACCAATATGGTTTTGATCCAGCTAGTGGAAATTTTCAGGAAAATAATTATGGAAATGGAGGAAAAGATGGAGACTCTGTTAATGCCGATGCGCAGGATGGAAGCGGTACTAATAATGCGAATTTTTCAACTCCGCGTGATGGCCAAAACCCACGGATGCAGATGTATGTTTGGAATAATGCCAATCCCGACCGGGACAGCGACATGGACAATGGAGTGATCGTACATGAATATGGTCATGGTGTATCCAATCGACTAACTGGAGGTGCCACTAATGTTTCCTGCTTAAGAAATTCGGAACAAATGGGAGAGGGCTGGAGTGATTATTTGGCTATGATGTTTACCATGAAAAGTGGAGATGTAGGAACAGATGGTAGGGGAATGGGTACTTATGTAAGAAATGAACCTACTGACGGCCCGGGAATTCGAATCCATCCTTATTCCACTGATTTAGCCATCAACCCTCATACCTATGCTGATATTGAATCAGTAAGTGGCTCACATGCAGTTGGATCTATTTGGTGTGCCATGCTTTGGGAAATGACCTGGAATCTGATTGATGAATATGGATTTGATTCAGATCTCTATTATGGCACCGGAGGAAATAATAAAGCTTTGCAATTGGTGATCGAAGGCATGAAATTGCAAACTTGTAATCCGGGTTTTGTCGATGGCCGGGATGCTATATTAAAAGCGGATCAGGTACTCAATGGTGGTGCCAACCAATGTTTGATTTGGAAAGCATTTGCCAAGCGCGGATTAGGATTTGGAGCCAGCCAAGGAGATGCTGACCTCCGAGGAGATTATACAGAATCCTTTGATTTGGCACCAGATTGCACCCTAACCATTAAACTAACGGGAACACCAAGTGTGGTTCCAGGCGGAAATATTGATTATACTATTGTTGTCGAAAATGTCTCTGGAAACACTTTGGAAGATGTTGCCATCGCCAATGCATTACCGGATAGTACTTCTTTGCTTTTGGGTTCGATCAGTGATGGAGGAATAAACAATAGTAGTGTAATCGAATGGCCTTTGGTTAATTTAATGGAAAATGAAATTGCAACGCGAACTTTTTCTGTCATTGCCAGTTCTACCATTCCTTCTGAAGCAGATTTTTTGGATGACCTCGATGCAGGAAACGGCAATTGGAATACCTATGCCACCAATCCTTCGCGAAGTGAATGGCAATTGGAAGACCAAGGCTCCGGTGACTTTGAATGGTTTGCCAGCGACCCGGATGATCGCGATGACCAATACTTGACTCTTAATCCTACTTTTGTTTTAAACGCAACGAGCCAATTGTCGTTTAATCATTTTTATGCAACTGAAAAAACATGGGATGGCGGACAAGTGCATATTTCTACGGATGGCGGCAATCATTGGACAGACTTGGGTACCCAAATGATTCAAAATGGTTACAATAATTATATCAATGATAATAGTGAAGCTCATGCCTTTTCTGGCTCCAATAGTGTTTATGAAACCACTTTGGTCGACCTTTCTGGTTTTGCCGGAGAATTGGTCAATATTCGTTTTTGGTTGCATGCAGATGGGGCAGTAGATAGTATTGGATGGTGGGTAGATGATATTATGCTCACCGCGATTGATTTTACAATTGACAACACCGCAACAGCCACTTATAATGGACAAACAATTAGTGCCAACATGGCTATACCAACAATTGTCGGAAGTAGTGCCTTGCCTCTTGAATTGGGAACATTTAAAGGGAGTGCATTGGCACAGGGCAATTTGCTGGAATGGAATACTTTTAGTGAACAAAATCTTGCAGAATTTACTTTGCAAAGATCAAAAGACGGGGTTAGAGCTTGGGAAAAAATTGGAGTCCTACCTGCTAAGGGAAATTCTTATGAGACGCAATCCTATCACCTGACAGATGCTAAACCTTGGACGGAAACTTTTTACCGCTTAGCGGCTACCGATTTTGATGTGACGCTTAATCTCTCCAATGTCATCCATATCGTTCGGGTAGAAAATTCACTAAGCAGTTTAGAAGTATTTCCTAATCCTTTCCAGAATGAAATAAATCTCAGCTTTAATATGGCCAAATCAGACGAAGTATACCTTACAGTAAAAAATCTTTTAGGCCATCAACTGAAGCAATTGAACCTGGAAGCCCAGGCAGGTGTCAATAATGCGGTAATTTCTCTGGATGATTTGGCGCAAGGAATTTATCTGATCCAGGTAAATGGCGACGGAGAACAAAAAACCATTAGAGTAATTAAAAATTAATCCACCAACCTTTTATCACTTACCTAATCTGTTAGACGAGAAATTTACTTTTTCTTGCTTCCTTTTAGTCTCCCATTTGGACTAATAGAAAGTGGATGCTAAGAAAATCTAGATTATACTTTACTCCATTCGTTTAACCGAAACAACGATTCAATTCTTAAACTTAATTGTTTAAAAACTATTTTCAGTGTCCTACTACTGAAAAGGGGCTTGCCCTTGTCTTCTATTAACGTTAATGCATAAATTATTAATCAATAAAATTTTAAAATTATGAAAAAATTATTCTTCTCCATCTTAGGAATAACACTATTAAGTATTATTCCATATGTAGGAAATTCCCAGAAAGTAAGTGTTCAGATTTTTGATTGCAATAATATCAAAGCAACTGTTAATCAAGGACATACAAAGAAGGAACAGTCCTTTTCTCTAGAAAAAATGTTAGCCCCTGATATTTGGAGTCAACAATGGAAAGTACAATCCTTTAATGAAACATTTGATTTTACCAACCTTGCCAAAGGAACTTACCGGATAAGCTGGGTAAAAGAAGGCTTAGGAAAAAAAGCGACCAATTTAGCTTTGGAGGCTACTTTAATTGGCAATAAAACGATGATGGCAGTATCCGACTTCGTTGTAATTGATGCATGTAATGTAGCAGCAAAAAAAGAACACCCTTCAGGTCTGAGTAATAATCACATTCGCATATATCCAAATCCCGCTACTCGATTTTTTCGACTTGAAACGAGCAAAGTTTTGGATCAAAAAGCAGACCTAATTCTTTACAATGGATTGGGCCAAAAAGTAAAAAAGATAAGTATAGATCAGAAAGAAAACTTGATCAACTTATCTGATTTTTCTCCTGGTGTTTATTTTATTTCCTTGGTAGATAATCAAGGGCAGATGATTCACAATGAAAAATTAATCATCAACAAGTAATTTATCTAAAACAATAAAAATATTTTAACATGAATAATAAAATTATTTTCGCTGCTACTTTCTTGATACTACTATTGCTACAGATCAATATGTACGCTCAGAAAGAAAACCCTTGTAGATTTAGCGAAGAAGGGCCAACAAGCCATCCAGTAGTTTCCTTTAATAAGCCGACCAGCCAATCTTCGGTATTTGATAGTCCTTCTTCTCACTTCGCAGCTGATGGCAATACTTCTGAAAATTTTACTATTACTAATATTTCAAGAAATGCCTTGGAAGAAAACCCTTGGTGGGAGGTTGATTTAGAAGACCTCTATGTAGTCGAAGAAGTGGAATTATATTATCCCGAAGGTCTTTATCCCGATGGACTCCGCGATTACTATATTCTCTTTTCCCCTTATCCTTTTCAAACAGAAATCTTATCGGAAGCATTGGCTTCCCCTCTGGTAGATTATGTCCATGTATCGACAGAATTATCTAGTGGCACAACGCTCTCGGTAGATGCCAAACAAGGACAATATGTTCGCTTGCAAATGGCTGGTACCGGTACTTTTCCCCTTTCAGAGTTTGTAATCACTGGCGGCTCTAGTGATGAAATTTGCGATAATGGCATTGATGATGATTGTGATGGAAAAATCGATTGTCAGGATTTTGATTGCAGCGTGCAAATTTCAAATATTGAAGAAACCGATCCAACTTGTCCTTATTGTGCAGACGGTGCTATCTCTATCGAGGCTTTTACTATAAACGGTGCCTTGACATTCAGTGTTGATGGAAATGGTTTTGAGCCCTGTGAAGGAAATAAATGTCGATTAGAAGGACTGTTAGAAGGAACCTATACCATCGTGGTCACCAATGGAATCTGTAGTGAAGAAAGGGTAGTAGATATAATGGCTCCGCGAGGCACGCATAATGGATGCTTTAATGGAAGTTTTGAAGATGGCACTTATGATGGGTGGACTGGGGGTGTTGCTCCTCGTGTAGCTACTATACCGATTTTCCTGAATTCCACACTGACCTCAGCTAACCATCAAATTATTCCAACGGTTGGGAATGACCCCAATTTTGGAAGCCTTATTCCACTTGATGATCCTTCTTTAGGAGAATATGTAGGTAGACTGGTTGCTCGAAGAGGTGAGGATAATCCAATAAGCACCACCGAATCGGAGATTAGCCGATACACCTACTGTTTTACAGTCGATGAGTCAAATTTCGATTTCCATTTTAAATATGCGTTGGTATTAGAATCTCCAAACCATCTTGATCATCAACAACCCTTTTTTGAATGGAAAATAATCAATGCCAATACCCAATCTTTGATCGATGGTTCAGGCTCCATTACTGCTGACCCAGAAAATCCCTTTTTTATAAATCGAACCCCTAGCAACGCTACATCCGACCTCAATTGGCTCGATGATTCGGTGATTAGAGCTTGGACCTGTCAAGCATCTGATCTCTCCGCTCATATAGGTGAAGAGGTATGTGTAGAATTTGTCGTTGGCGGTTGTACCGAAGCTGGTCATGGTGCCTACGCCTATATTGATGGCCTATGTACTCCCACAGAGGAAGCTGCTCCTCAATTCGAAATTGATTTAAAAGAAGTGTATTGCCAAAATCAGGTGAGGGAAGTAAATGCGTTCATTCAAAACAACTTTAACTTTGACCGATTTACATGGAAGGTATGCCGAGACTCTGGCGATCCTGTAATGGAATGTTTTACTTCCGTCCAAATAATCAATAATGGTGTAAATCTAAAATTTATCGATATTCTAGGATGGTTTTTTACTCCTCCCAACGATCCTGTTAATGGTCCCTTGCAATGTGAGGATAAATTTATTCTTACTCTTTCTGCATCGAATGAATGCGGATTGACTCGCGAGGTAGAAGAAGAATTCACTTATGTTTGTGAAGATCTTTTTGTTGATTATCCCGATATCTTTACCTGTTTAACCGATGTTGATATTTTAGTGGAAGGAACGTCTGGTGATGCCAACGGAAATTGTAATAATTGTAATTATGAATGGTCTCCTGCACAATTCTTAAATGATCCAACGCTGAGTCATCCTACGATCTTAAATGATTTTTATGGAGGAGCAGATGATCATATCTACACGGTGGAAGTTACGAACGATGCTGGCTGTAAGGAAACAGATGAATTGGAAATTTTTAATATTGCTTTCGGAGAATTGCCTTTCACTGCTGTTGCAGAATTGGAAAGCGTAGAATATTTGAATGCTTGTAGCTTTATTCCTAGTTTTAAAATTACATTTAGCGAATCTGTCGATCCAACAACTTTGACAGTAGATGTAAAAGCCACCAGCGACTATCCCGGTGCCAATTCGGGGCTCTATGAAGCGGTATTAATTGGCGGAGCTACTAGTGGCACAGAACATGTTTTTGAATTGCTTGAAGACTTAGATCGTAAAGGAACCTGGACTTTTGAGGTCAGGGTGTATAATTCTTTTGGGGGATTACTTCCTGAAGATCCGGTGATCATTGGTAGTTGTTCTATTGATATTGGTTTATTTTCAGCGCCTTCTATTTTCTCTTTTTATGACAATTCGGTTTATATCCCTAATGTTTTTTCACCTAACATCGATGGAAATAATGACACCTTTGGTCCAGAATTTGGTGATGATAGTGGCATTTTTGCTGCCCGGGTAATGGTCTTTAACCACTGGGGAGCTCAAGTCTTTGATAGTGGACTTCCTTTCATCACTGCTCCTTTTGATGGACCTGGACTCACTGGTTTCGAACCTGAATTGCGATGGGATGGTACTTTTAATGGACAAAATGTAAATTCTGATGTCTATACTTATATTGTCTCTTATTCAGGTTGTTTTGTCTCTTTGAATTGTGACCCCGATGAGTGCCAATACATCGACTCTGATTGCCCTACTTGTATCCCATATTATCCTACACTTGGTATTGGGAATTTTGGTGATGTTACTGTAATTCATTAATCGTAGCTATATTTTCTACAACTGAACTATAAAAGAAAGAGTGGAGTTACAATTTTGTAGCTCCATTCCTTTTTATATGGAGTAGATTTGATCTGCTTGGCAATGTAAAATATTAAAGATATGGGTGTTTAAAATAATTATCCTATTTTACTTCCGAAAACCATCAACAAACGCGTCCCAAAATCACTTCATTGATATGGATGACCAGCAAAAAATTGACGATTTACTGGAGAAATTGGAAAAATTACTCAAGCGACAAGATCAATTCCAGTTTGAAATCAATCAACTCCGTTCTGAAATTTATAGTTTGCAAGGCTCTCTGGGCAAAGAGAATATTAAAAAGCGTTTGCAAGTTGATCCGCTTTTGATGGAGGAAGAATCCACTGAATTTTCAGCCCCACCAATCGCTTCTGATCCTCCAAAACGATCAACTCCTGCTCCAAGACCAAAAGCACGGAAACCAAGAGAGCCAAAACGCGGAATGTTTTCGAACCTAACCGATTTATTTTCAGGATTAGATTTCGAAAAATTTATCGGGGAAAACCTAATTAATAAAATTGGGATTCTGATCACTTTTATTGGAGTGGTAATCGGAGCGCGTTATGCTATTGAAAATGAAATGATCAGCCCACTTACCCGTATTATTTTGGGGTATTTAGTTGGCTTTGGCCTCCTCGGGTTTGCTTTGCGATTGAAAAAAGATTACGAAGGATTTAGTGCTGTTCTTTTGAGTGGAGCAATGGCGATCTTGTATTTTATTACTTTTTCGGCTTATAGCTTCTATGAACTCATTCCTCAATTACTGGCCTTCGGTTTAATGCTTCTATTCACCATTTTCACGGTGGTGGCGGCACTGAATTACAACAGACAAGTGATAGCCATAATCGGCTTGGTAGGTGCTTATGGTATTCCTTTTTTGGTGAGTAATAATTCTGGAAACATGCTTTCTTTCTTTTCTTACATCACCATTATCAATATTGGGATTTTAGGAATTGCATTTCGCAAATATTGGAAGCTCCTTTATTATTTGGCTTTTGGATTTACCTGGTTGATTTTCGCCTCTTGGTTTTTTCTGGACTCCGGAAGTGACGATTTCAAAACAGGGATGACTTTTGCATTTGTCTTTTTCTTATTGTTCTATCTCACCTTTTTGGCCTATAAAATCATCAAAGAAGAAGAACTGGAAAAACGGGAAATCGTTTTCCTTTTAATGAATTCTTTTCTCTTTTTTGGCTTTGGTTACTTGTTGCTCCAGGATCACGAAACCTTACAGGCTTACCTGGGATTATTTACACTTTTAAATGCCCTCATTCATTTTATCGCCAGCTTAGTGATTTTTCAAAAAGGCATGGCCAATAGAAATGTGTTTTACCTGATCAGTGGAATGGTTTTAGTCTTCTTAACGATCGCCATTCCCGTTCAATTGGATGGCAATTGGGTGACTTTGTTATGGATAGGAGAGGCTGCTTTGCTTTTTTGGATCGGTAGAAGCCGTGGAGTAGGGGTCTACGAAAAAATATCAATTGCCCTGATGGCTTTGGCTCTGTTTAGTCTTTTTCAGGATTGGCAATACAATTATACCAATTATTTTTACACCAGCGATGAAACCTTTTTAACTCCATTTTTCAACATACAATTATTGTCTTCTCTCTTATTTATTGTTGGACTTGCTGGAATTGTTTATATCCGAAACAAATTCCCCTCCAAGGAAAATCAAGGCTTGACAACAAAGTTACTTGCTTTGATTCCCTATGCACTTTTGTTGGTTACCTTTGTCACTTTTTTTCTTGAGATCCAGGAATATTGGAGGCAAGCTCATTGGCTTTCTGCTATAGAAATACCTTACGAAAATGCATCGGAAGGCAGCTATACTAAAAGGGATTACAATTTTTTGAGTTTCCAATCTATTTGGTTGTGCAATTATACCATGCTTTTTTTCACTGCATTAATCTTTGCTTACTTGAAATGGTTTAGGTCTATGAAAATGGATTTGCTGGTCTCAGGTTTGGCAATGCTTAGTCTTGTAATGTTTTTGCTTGTTGGTTTGTATGAAATAAGTGAATTGCGGGAAAGTTTTATCAACAGAGCAAGCGAAGAATATTTTTATCGCGGAAGTTATCATATTTTTATTCGATACATTTCTCTTGCTTTTTGTGCGCTGTTGTTATGGGCCCTTTCAAAAATATTAAAGCCCAGCTATCCAAAAATTTTCGAACTTTTATTGGCTGGAACAATTATCTGGATTGCGTCTTCCGAATTGATCGGCATCCGTTCGATGCTCACAGAGAATACCAATTATAAGTTGAGTTTAAGCATCCTGTGGGGCGTTTATTCTTTGTTGGTGATTGGGTATGGTATTTGGAAAAAGAAAAAGCACTTGCGGGTTGCTGCCATTGTTTTATTTGGTTTGACTTTGGTCAAATTATTCCTCTACGACCTGGAACATCTCGACACCATTTCAAAAACAATCGTATTGGTTTCTTTGGGAATTTTACTCCTGATTATTTCTTTCCTTTACAACAAATATCAAATTGGAGAAGATGAAACTGCTTAAGTTAATTTTGTTTTTCTGGGGAACTTTTTGCTGTTTTTCTACTGCGGCACAAACGACAAACTTCAATTATAAAAGAACCATCGACACACCTGCTGACCAATGGCACCGTATCAAAATGCCTGTGGAAATGTATCAGCATTTGGCTCCCAGTTTCAGAGACATCAGAATTTATGGAACGACGGCCAAAAACGACACCATAGAAGTTCCCTATCTCCTCGAAAAACAAGGATTTTATTCTAGTTCAGAACCCGTAGCACTTGAAATTTTCAATAAATCGAGTAGGGGAAGCAGGCATTATTTTACTTTTGATTTAAAGGAAACAGCAGAGTTGACTGATCTGGAATTAAACTTTCAGGAAAAGAATTTCGACTGGTTGGTAACATTGGAAGGCAGTCAGGATTTAAAAAAATGGTATACAATTTCAGATGGCAATCGAATTGTTTCCATTGAAAATAATCAAGTCGGTTATACCTACTCTAAAATTGCTTTTCCGCTTTCGAAATATCGTTATTACCGAGTGGCTTTACAAAATGATTTCCAACCTCAATTATTAAATGCACAAGTATTTCGAAAACATTCTTCTGAAGGTAAATTTGAGAAATACCCAGTGCAGCAGATGACTTTTCAAGAAGATAAAACAAACAAGCAAACCATTGTAGAATTGACGCTTCCCTTGGCTGTCCCTGTTTCTTTTATAAAAGTAGCTGTAGAAACCGAAGTAGATTATTACCGCAAAGTGAGTCTTCAATATTTAGCCGACAGTACAGAAAGCCCTAAAGGTAAAAAATACATTTATCGAACTTTGGATAGGGGATACCTCAGTTCATTTGAGAACAATAAATTTTATTTTTCTTCCAAAATTGCCAAAAGATTCCGCCTCGTCATCGAGAATCAAGACAATGAACTGCTGGATATCTCAAAAGTAAATTTCAAAGGTCATCCTACTGAAATAATTGCGAGATTCGGAGCACCAGCCGCTTATGCCTTATATTACGGGAATGCTAATTTAGGAAGTCCCCAATATGATATTGCCAGTTTTAAAAAAACAATTCCTAAAAACTTAAGTGTACTAGAATTAGGAGAACCTATTCGTTTGGAAAAGCCGGAAGAAGAAAAAATATCAGCCTTATTCACTAATAAAATTTGGCTGTATGCGATTATGGTTTTGATTATTTTATTGTTGGGTTATTTTACTTTAAAGATGATGAAAAGCTCAGATGATTCACTTCAGGGGGATTAGTTGATTTTCTAAAACACAATGCAGCAGGGGAGAGGACAACCCATAAAGTAATGAAATTGGAATGAACTACCCCCGCAGCAAGCTGACGGGGTATCGGGCTCTGCTCAATCATTTCAGAATAGCTTGAACTGACCACGATATATTTGATTATACTTTTTTCCTTGATTCTTTACATATTTTTTGATCAAATCTGCATTACCATATTGACCAACTGTATTGACATAATATCCACTCGTCCATATTTTTCCTCCCCAAAGCTTTTCTTTGACTTCGGGATGATGCTTAAATATTTGGATCGCTGTAATGCTTTTAATTGTTTGCACTACTTTCTTTGGAGAATACGTTGGAACACTTTGCACCAAAAAATGAACATGATCTACATCCGATCCTATTTCTATAAATTTGATCTCGTATCGTTCACTGATACCTTTGCAAGTCTCTTTCAAGGTTTTCTCAATCGAATCTGTAAATATTTTCCGGCGATACTTCGACGGGCATACAATATGATACAAAAGCAAACTTTTATTATGGCTCTTGTTGATGTGCATATCTTCCATAAAACAAAGATAGCACTCAATTCGCAGCACCCGATGCAAGCATCGGGGAATTCTTTAGATTAAAATTGATTTATCCTTTTTGCAAAACTTCAACTTGTGGCAATAATTACCAATGAAAAAGAGAGCTTTCGAAGAGGCATTCAATGGTTTTGAGGAGTAAATATACTATAGGGTCAGAAAATACTACTTAACATAATATTAATTATAGGAAAGAATTATAGTTTTATTTCCATCCGTATATCTGATCGTTGATAATCTGATACTGCACCTTCTGGGTAAGAAATTTCTACGAAGCCCATGCGCCTATACAAGTTCAGTGCTGGAATTAATTTCCTGTTGGACTCTAGATATACCGTTTTGGCTCCCAAGACTCGTGCTTTGTCTAAAATGGCCAATCCTAATTTTTTCCCTACCTGTTTTCCTTGTGCAGATTCTGTCACTGCCATTTTGGTCAATTCGTACAGATCACCATCCGCTTTTTTTAAGGCACAGGTTCCTACAATGGATTCCCCAATTTTGGCAAATAAAATACAGCCGCCAGGAGCAATTATTTTTTCTTCATGATGCTCCAAGGCCTGTATATCGACTGGCTCGACAGAAAAATATCGCTCAATCCAGGAGTAATTAAATGCTTTAAAATAAGAGCCATATTCTGGTTTATAATCCAAAATTTCTACGTCCTGTAGCAGATGAGCATCGCGAAATTTTCGTATACGCGTTGTAAATCGCTCTTCCCGAAATGCTTGTTCTACTTCCATAATGGCTTTCAGCAAATGTTCCTCCTGACTGCGGATCAGTGCAGATAAAGCTCCTGCAATGTCTTTCCAAACTTCCTGAATCTTTGGTAATAATGCTCTTCCCTGCTTTGATAATGATAGCAATCTTCGACGTTTGTCTGCCTGATCTTGCACCGATTCAATGTATCCTTTTTGTTCCAATTCTCGTGCATTTTTTATCACAGCAGGATGGCTAACTTCCAGATTATCAGCTATTTCTGTGATAGATAATTGATCCTGAGTGCTCAATAAATAATACACCGGAAACCATTTTGGATCGAAGTCAATTCGGTAATTTTTATAGGTTTCTACACCTTCTTGCATGATGTAATCACTCAATCTTCGGAGCCTGCTACCAAGTGCCAACTCCCCTAATTCACTAAATAAGTCCATAATTTCAATATTTATGTACTAAGTTACGTAACTGGTTACTTAAATTCAAATATTATTATTTAAATCTTACTGCAGGCATAAAATATTTGTTTGAATCACCAACATTGACAACAGTTTAGCTAACAGTTTACATGGGAAAAAGGGAAAAGGAGTACGTTCTTTTTTTAGAAAAAAGTCGATAAGGATCGTGCGGACGGGAACCCCAACTATCATCCCCTCCTACCCCCATTTGCTGTTCATCAACATTCAAAGTAATAAAAGACTGAGGCTTTAAATCGCAGGTGTGCTTAAAAGGTTTTGAAAAAGGGCCAATATCAAAATCTGAGGTAGTGTATTCCTGGGCATTACAACTTAATAGAGAATCTCCTTTGATTAGCAATCCAGCTCTATTGGAATTACTCAATGAAAGCCATCGTACATCTGTTTTATTGCCGGTCTCTTGTGGTCGGATATAGGGATGGTATTGATCAATTACTTTTCCAGAATAAAGCCCCACAAAAGCAGAAGTGTTTCGGTCAATGTAATTTTCATGAGGGCCGCGGCCATACCAACTTAGCTTATTAAATTCCAAGGGCAATTCCATTTGCATTCCAAATCGGGGCAACTCTGGTAAGGCTGATTTTCCAGGAATAAATGTACCCGCGATTTGTATCTGTCCCTGACCTTTAAAGCTGTAATGCATCCAATATTCAGATTCGACAGCAGGCAAATAAAATTTAACCACAATATTGATTTGCTGATTTATTGATCTTTTAATTTGGATGTCCTGTAGCGTTCGTTTCAAGCTTGCTTCTTTCCAACAACTCAGTCGAAAAGGCATTAAATTTCCTAAATCATTGTCTAAAGGTGCTCGCCAAAAATCAGGTCGAGGGCCATTTTTCAAGAGGTATTTATTTTTAGAAATATAGCTTTCAATCAATCCACTTACTTTAGAAATTTGCACCGACCATTCTCCTCCTCCAATGATGATTTGCTTCTCCTTTTCCTCTAAACCTATTGTTTCAATCTTTTCATTATCAGCAACTTCCAAAGGAATACCAATATTCAATTTCACCTGGGTTCTGGCAAGAATGTGGCCTTTTGTAAGTAAATGCTTTTTCTTTTTTAATCGAAAAGTAAAATTGATGTGATAAGCAGCGCCTTTTCGAGGATGGATGGTCAGAGGCCAAGTCCAATCCATTGAACTTCCAGCAGAAAGAGCTAATTCTGAAATTTTGCCTTCTGCAATTTCTTCTCCATCTTCCAGCACTTGCCAAATCATTTTAAAATCCTCTAAGGATTGAAAATCATATTTGTTTTGTATGGTAAAAACACCTGCAATAATTCCGGGTTCAACATCAATGTATTGGTAAACCTTTTTTACTTCCTCCAAAGCAGGATGTGGACTCCGATCTGGCAATAGCAATCCGTTGATGCAAAAATTATTATCGCTTGGTGTTCCTTCCGGGCCAAAATCTCCGCCATACTTCCAATATTTTTCACCTTCCGCTGTTTGAGCCGCTAAGCCTTGATCCAACCAGTCCCAGATAAAACCACCCTGCAGTTGTGGATACCTT